>JAFFST010049611.1:169515-198969 GCA_022414735.1 Noturus placidus
CATTAATGTCTATGTGTTGAGTTATTTTGAGGGGACAGTAAATTTACACTGTTACACAAGCTGTACACTCACTACTTTACATTATAGCAAAGTGTCATTTCTTCAGTGTCGTCACATGAAAAGATATCATCAAATATTTACAAAAATGTGAGGGGTGTACTCACTTTTGTGAGATGCTGTAGTTTAGTGTTCAATTAAACACTCAAGGGTTAATTAAGTTCTCTAGGTGTTACCTCAGTCATGTGGTCTTTGCTGTTTAAATACATGAATAGTTTCATCTATAAATTGCTATAAACGCTGAGAATGAATGGCATGAATGGGATTCCCATCACAAGATTAGCTATAGCTACATGAATACTTAAACCGATCAACGCTGATAAATGTCTATAAATCCCTCTCACGTTAAATCCCTATTGTTCGATTCAACAGCAAAGCCTTATTGTCAGCTTATTACAGTGCTCACAGTGTCCAACTTGATTTATATAAACACTGTAAGCGTTAATTCAACACTGGGGATTATGCAGTGCATAGACGAGGAACGACAAGAATGTGATTTTCAGCACAGCAGCAGTTCAGAATGGTTCTGAAGGGGGACTGATGTATTATAAAATTCCCAAATACAAGAACTTCCCTTCCCTTAATGGATTTCCCGGCCTTTTCAGTAACTCACAGGTGCTAGAAAATGTGTACCTAAAACTAATCTCTTGTTACTCACTTTAGGCTATTTGCCGTCTGCACATGACATTAAATGCTAAGTGGACATTGGGTGATGTATGAGCAATCTGATAAAGCATCTGATGAAGTGAGCAGTGGTGAAGGAATGTCTACACTAGGCCATGACTCATTTTAGGTAGACGTTAGAGGGGTAAACTTGGTGGACCTGAGGAATGTATGAGTGGGTTCTGTTTGTGCTGTTCACTTGAGATCTTCCTCCTGTTGGGATTTGCTCTATGAAAGACTTTTCATGGTACTTGCTGACAAATGAGTGTATTCATATATTATCATCATTATTATTATTATTATTATTATGGAGGCTAATTTCCTCTTTCAGGACTCAAGTTGTTCTTGGCCCACATGAGAGTATGCAAACTCATGTATGAGTATAATCATTATTAAGTCTGGTAGTAAGTGTAAAAAAGCATTTTTTTTATACAACCATGATGGCTGCTACTGGTATTTATGATGTTATAGATGTTAACCTCCTGGTATTTCTTTCACATGTGCCTATTATTTAGGAACTCATGTTGAAGCTATTGTGCCTGCCTACAGAGTATTCCTGGTGAAGTGTGTGCATATGAGCATTTAGATAGGAGTGTGTTTGCATGCATGTGTGTGTGTGTGTGTGTGTGTTATAGTAGATGCACACCTCCTACAGCCGTCCTACATGTGGTTTTACCTTAGACCTGGCAGCTTGTGATCAGAAACAACTGTTTCTCTGACGACCATCCTCAATGTTGAAAAGATTGTTTTTACGTTATATATATATATGTGTATATTCTTAAACTCAGCAGACCTGTCGTTAGATTGCAAAAAAGTCCCATCTCCATTTTTTTCTCTTTTAGTAAAGCCTCAGATTTGAACTCCATGTGATTTGCTGCACAAATAAAGCATTGTGCAGGGAGAATTGACAGAAATATGTATATATAAGAATTATGGTGTTCTTCATAAATACAGCTTTTGTTGCCAAAGTCACATTCTCTGCATGCCATATTAGGACTTGGCATGAACGCTTAAGGGCATCATATATTTTATATGGCTAATTCCTGTGAGCCCATTTAATAATAAATAGAGCTTATTAGTGTAATTGGGTCTCTGATGTTTGTAGGTTGCGGTTAGAAAATAGATTTCTACCCTTTCAACTTTCTAAAAGTTCTACTGATATTACAGTGTCATAAGTAAGGAATAAAACACAATGGTTGTTATAGGAAATTAATAAATGACAGGGTGGTGTGATTTGACACAATGTGTAAGTTCCTGTTACCACCGTGAAGTTGATTATTTTCTAATATGTCCTAAGTGTTTTATTTCACTTATATCACAGCAGTTTTCCAAAGTTATTTTTTTTTTAAAGGACATGAAACATTCTTTAAACTTGAAACTTTCTTTAAAGGTAGTTTCTGCTATCACTTACATTATACACCGATCAGCCATAACATTAAAACAACTGACAGGTGACATGAATAACATTGATTATCTCAGTACAATGGCACGTTTCAAGGGGTGGGTTATATTAGGCAGCAAGTAAACAGTCAGTTCTCAAAGTTAATTTGTTGGAAGCAGAAAAAATGGGCAAGTGTAATGATCTGAGCGAGTATTACAAGGGTCAAGTTGTGATGGCTAGATGACTGGGTTAGAGCATCTCCAAAACGGCAGGTCTTATATAGTGTTTCTGGTATGCAGTGGTTAATACCTGCCAAAAGTGGTCCAAGGAAGGACAACCAGTGAAGCGGTGACAGGGTCATGGGCACCCAAGGCTCATTTAGTCATCAGTCTGAATGAGTGATCTAGTCCTGTAACACAAATTGTTGAAAAGTTAATACTGGCTATGATAGAGAGGTGTTGGAACCTACAGTACATCACAACTTCCTGTGTATGGCGCTGCAGATTGCTCAGAGTGCCCACGCTGACCCCTGTCCACTGCCGAAAGTGCCTACTAATGGTGGCCTGGTCTGATGAGTCATGTTTTCTTTTACATCATGTGGATGTCTGGGTGCGTGTATACCACTTACCTGGGGAAGAAAGGGCACCAGGATGCACGATTGGAAGAAGGAAAGCAGTGTGATGTTCTGTGTAATGTACTGAGTGCATATACCTCCTACATAAATATTCAGATCAAGTACACTCCTTCATGGTTCTATTCAATTCAATTCAATTGTATTTGTATAGCTCTTTTTACAATGGTCATTGTGTCAAAGCAGCTTTACAGAAACATTTAAACACAGGTTACAGATTTTGTGTGTGAATTTATCCCTATTGAGCAAGCCGGTGATGTTAAGAGGAAGAAACCTTGAGAGGAACCAGACTCAGAAAGGAACACATGCAAATCTGGGTAACAACGAATAGTGTAAAAGTAAAGTAAAGTTCATTGTGGTTCTGCAGCTAAAGTCATGGTGCCAGATACCACAGCACAACTTTCCAGAGTCTGTGAATGGTTAGGGTGATGGTGATGGGTGTGGTCAATGGATGTGGTGTCTCTCACACAGCTTGAAGGAATCCATATGACTTTTATGTGACATCATGTTGATGTTGTAGTATAACTATGTAGCACACTTTACCTCCCAATGCCTTTGGTTTCTCATTTCCGGTATCATGTTCATTGGAGCTTTGTGTTTGGTGTCAGTTAACCACTGATTCCTTCATCCAGCTCATCACTCAGCGGGATAAATGCCTCATGCACTGACGTGATCTTTGCCTCTATATATTTACTGTCATGTCTCAGTTTTCATCCGCACAAAAGACAAGATGGCTTTACAATTTTTTTTAAAGCCTGCCATTGATGCTTTATCCAGGGAACAGATTTAGTCTGTTTCTCAAAATAACACTAAACTTCTATTCAAGGATCCCCCCCCCCCACCCCCCGAGAAATAAAGTTCCCTTTGTGTAATTGCAAGCTTGAATTTCAGCCTGTGGTATGAAAAAAATAAACAGGACATAATGAAACCAGTGTCATAAATTATTGCTTACATGTTTTTTTTTTTTTTTTTTTACCTTTTCCCTTTTATTGTTTAATAATCTATCATTTTATTATTAATCTCCAGTAACTACTGTGAGCATATCTTGATGACACATTTACTGTAAAGCTTTTCACTGTTCTCTGACTCATTCTTGTTGGTATGTTACATGTTATTGCTCAATAGGTCATGATGTCATTTCAGTCTATCTGAACCACATAAACCATTACCTATAGGTCAAATGTGTATAATAAACTTCCATATCTTCATCACAAAACATGCAGTGAGTCGAGAGAGAGGTAGCTTTTTAAAGCTTTTGGAGCTTTATTTAGGTTAATCAATGAATCGTACTCAGGGGCCATAGCAATGGACAGAATAATTCATAATCAATGTCAAAAGAGTTAAGAGTCGACAGGAGTTGTAAAAACAGAACAAAGACATAGTAGGTGAAGATGCAGAGTACATACTAAAGAAAAATATAAGACACAATGATACATTGATACAACATGGCAAACTAATGAAGGAGTAACACAGATCAGGTGAACACAATCAGGTAACAAACTAATGACAGTACCAGCACAAAAAACACAAAACAAAACATGAGTGCATTGCATTGATTGCCATGGAAATGGTGAGACAAAGAGGGACATAATGACATACAGTGAGTGTCAAGATCTCCCGTCATGCTTGTGCTGTAGCACGCTCTGAAACCTAAAGCGCTAGCGCACACTTCCGGATTTTCCGTGACGGATTTTCTTTTGACGCGTGTGCTTTGTTATGTTTTATGTCCTGTCTCCGCCCCTGTATTGTCATTGGTTGTTTCCCATATGTGTCATCTTTGTTTTAAACCCCTCATGTCTCATTGTTTGGCATTAAGTATAACATGAGTGTTTTCTAATACCAAACATTTTGTTCCGCATGTCTGTGCTATAGATTTGGTCCTGTACTCATCCTAGTTATTCGATTCTTTTGTCGCCTAGTTTATGCTGATCGCCTGATCATTTGCTGATTGCCTGACCTTTTGCCTGTTTTGACCACGACATTGATCCACGTTTTGGATTTGTCTGCCTGTCTTCGAATGAAACTGCATTACCTGCACTTGCATCCGTCCTAACCTCCATGATTTACGTGACTGTGAGGTCCAAAAATCTGAGACCATTAGTGAAAATGCTACTGTTTTGCATTTTTTTTCTAATTTAATACGGCAATTTTCTTGACAAGTTATATTATCGACAACAACTTGACCGAAAAGTAGAATCTTTTAAAATATTTACTTGAAATTAACATGTTTAGTATTTGGTATGTACCCTTTTGGACCCCACAAGTTTGTGCCAAATCTTATGATCCATTTTAGATCAAATCATGTCAGAGTGTTGTCTGAACACATTCTTCAATAGAAGAGGTTAGGCATGAGAAAAATCTGACCTTTTCTTCAAAGCAGTTAACATGGTCAATATCACTCTTATACTTACATTTAAACAGGGATCTAGAAATGGTACCGAATCTTGAGTATTAAATATTCCAGATATTAAACATTTACTTCGTTTGCTTTAAATATTTCAACTTTCCAGAACTTTCTGTTCATTCCCAATTTAAAAATAAATGTGGTCTCAGACTTGTGGACCCCACTGTAAGTCCAGACAATTTCAAATCAATACCAACACAATTATAAGGGCAAGCTAACATTCCAGCGAAACTTCATAGTCTCTGTCTACAAGTTTATAAGCCCTGGGTGGTTTTCATACCCAGTGGTCGTTATCTTCTGCCAAAATTTCAGATACCCTCAGTATTTATTTTCACACAGATCCCAGTGTATAAAACAGAGGCCGCTAGTGTAGAACCACAGCATTGGCTAGAGTTATACAACCAGCTTGAACATGTTACTGAATCACACACAATTTAAGTGTAATTATTGGACATATTTCTGTAGGGGCTCTTGCCACATTATAGCAAGATAAAACCATATTGGCTTGCTTAATGAAAATCTCTGAAACATGAAAGAGTTTGCATGGGGCTTGAATTAGTATTACAGCTATGGCAAGAGCTCTGAGTGCTTTATTCTATTTGAAGTGAAGCATGCTCCTGTATGGTGCTAATAGAGATGGTGTTTTTGTTCCTGCAGGCCACATGTGTGCGGGGGTCAGCAGTGCTGTTCAGGATGGGCTGTTGCACCTGGAACAAACCGCTGCATCAAACGTAAGTCAAACAAATTTTTTCATGGGCTGCCCTGTAGCACCAGTCGAAAGAACACATGACAACATGAGAGATACACACACTTCTTCATGGTCTGCACTGGAAACACAAACCAACACAGCACAAGCCAAGATGGTCTGCGTTTTTCAGTGCATCTCTCTGACTTTTGCGGAATCGTTGCAGGATATGCTTACAGAACACAATCATACATTTGGGAATGACTATAAACACATAGCTGGGCAGATAAAGCAGCAAGGCATGGAGAAAATTCACCTGGAACAAAAGGTCATGACATGAGATCAGAAAGATACATATTTGCTCCTGGCAGTGGTTATTTTTGTTTTGGGTTGTCTTTATCTAGGTGAACTTTGACATGTGAATTCACAAGCTTTGGTCCTGTGAGCCAATACAAAACAAAATTTTGTAAATGAGAAATCCTATTAAGTAGTGACCACACTGGACTTTTTCCCTCACTATAGTGAAAAATAAACCTTGTTTATTTACATATGCTAGGGTTTATTCTCTCTTCCTCGGATTTTCTTGTTGGCAATCGTGGCACCTCTGAATACACATGGATGTTGGATTATTCATGTTACTCATAAACGTTATGAGGTAACCACACGCCAATTCATGAAAACCCACATATCTGCCTGACGTCCTGTGAATTCCACCCTGTAGCTCAGTACCATATGTATATCAGGTTTAAGAGAGTAATTCAGCAGAACAACCAGTAGTCCTTCCTGCATGATGATAGAGCATGACGTGTACAGATATAGGCCTGATAGTGTTTTGAAATACCACACAATTGCATATGTGATCCTGTAAACCATGGTGTTACTAGACTGCAGAGTGGTGCGCATATAAACATCCTGCTGGTTTACGGTATCAAACAAGTATTTTTTTCTATTTTCTACTGCCATATTGTTCGTCTTAGAGCACGAATTACCAGCCCTCAGCATCTGGTTCACACAGTTCTCCTGACAGAGGCGCTTAATTATGGGTGTAGCTCTACTTTTATTTGGCCACAGCAATACTGGATACCTAAATTACCACATAATTAAAAACAAAAAGGCAGATAATTCAGGAGGAGAAGTGAATAGTATGTTAGTCGTGAATGCAGTTGCAACATTCAAAATAGCAACTCTGTGTTTGTTATTGTGTTCTTTTTGTTTGTGGCTGAAAAAATGCACATTCCGGGAAGATGATTCATTTAGCTATTTCAAGAACTTCAGAACATCTGCTTCAGGATCATTCCTGAATTATTGTATTAGATTCTTAACTTGCTTATGAATTCTGTGCATTATAATAAAAGCGTGAGCTGCCAAATCTGTAGACGATAGTTATATAGTAGTTATATATTTACTGTAAAAAATATCTGAAATTCTGGGAGTGGCAATGCAAAAAGGCCTTATTTGAGCCATTAGATTGATCGATTATCACCTTTTTATTTTGCTCCAGATCTGAGCACCAAAATGAAAGGTTTCAGAAAAGTCTTGCCAGGTTTATCTTTACATTTTACAAGTGCAGACATTTCTTTTCTGAAACATGGAACTCGTAAAAGGAAAGCCTCAGTTATAACCGCCCTGTGTGCAGGGTTGGTGTTGGACAGAAGATTTATTTCATTTTGCTGTGACTTAACTTTTAGTTTTTACACTCATACGCACATTCAGTACACTACATTACATTTTTAATTTGACGTTAAATTCATTTAAAGCATGCAGTGTGTCAATCAAAACGGTAAATCCTATATTAATAATGCATAATACACTAGTTATATAGCATCCATAATACCCTAGAGTTTCTAATAGTTAATTAGTAGTTATGGTTACATGTGTAACGTTTCATAAAGCTTGTATATAACCATACAGTAAAGCATATCTGTTCATAATGTCGTTATGCATATAATGTCTGGTATAGTATATGTTATAATGCAGCATAGCATTATAGAACAGTTGTAGTGCTTTGTTGTAGTGCATTGCTACAATAATATTCTAGAATATCTGAATGCACAGATGCAATAATGGCTTATGCAGCCTAACATTATAAAGTAATATGCTTAAGTGCTATGCATGTAGTCATAACTGCATAAACGTATTCGTACAAGCTTATGGTAGGGATTATAATGTCTTATCATTAGTATACCGCACACTGTAAGTGGATTTATAATGCATTACGAATGCAGGATTCCTAACGAGTGTTACAGATAGTTCCAATTATTATGCAATGATACACAAGATATATGTAGTATAGAGGCTGTGTCGATGATGTTCTAATACACAGATGTTATAATGCATTATGTATCTTTGCATGCATTATGTATAGGATTTTATGGTTGATATGAAACATTATAATTGCATTTATAATGTATTATGAATACAGGAGTCATAATGAGTGTTACCGTCCAATTGATGCAGTTATTATGTACTATAGAACAGGCTTAGCATCTGCAGCATAACATTTATAATGCATTATAATCCAGGTGTTATAATAAAGGGTCTATATTTCTGCTCATTCACAATTTTCAGTGTAGATGCACAGAAAATGTCTATATATAACACAAACGCTTTTAAGAAGCATCTCAACATTCTGACTCGGAGAGAATTTAGCATGTCTTCTAAAATTTTGTTTGTACAAACGCACTGACTATCAAGGTTGGCTTGCAAGATCATTCTTCTTGCTACATGCGGCCTCTTTTTAGTACCTGGCTTTGACCCAGGTGGGAGCATTACTCACCATGACTTACTAAATCAGTAAAAGCAATTGCCACTGTGCCTGGCCTCAAACATGTCGGAGACCTTAACTCAGAGAGACACGCACACACCACAGATTGGCAGCGAGGACAACTGTGGGGGAATTTGATTTGGAAGTAAAGCTACTAGAGAAAACATTCACAGTGGGGGACGCATACTTTGCGTGTTACACACTTATATGTGGCTCCAAATTTGTACTGATGTGTGCTATAGATGTATGCCCAATCAAGCATTTCATATGTTTATACTCACACACACTACAGGCCGTGGGGGAGAGAAAACACATTCACAGTGGAGGAAAGCAAAAGAACAGACTGACATGTGTGCCCTTTGTAAAACCATTAATACAACCTGCCTCCCAGAATCCGCGATTCCTCTATGATCGAGTTTGACGATTTTGTAGCACGCTTTTCTCATTAGGCAGGAACTTATAACTAGGGCTATGATTGAGTAACAGTGTCATACCTCCATAATTCCTGTTGTGACTACGATTAACCACGTACGCACACACACACACACACACACACACACACACACACACACATACACAGAGAGGTATGTAATAGTTTTACAGCAGAAAGAATCTACATGCAGATGTGATGGGGCTCGATTGCGGTTGGGATCACTGACAGTCTTTCAGAGATCATGTTCAAGAACCGAAGCATGACAGGCACAATCATTCAAGAGAACATAATACATCCCTCGATTCAGTGTTGGATTAGTCCCAGACGAACGCAGGTGTGAGAATGATCATAATTACCCCACTTCCCCCACCCCTCATCCTGTTCGGAGAACATTCCCTCAACGAGTTTTTCTTTCAGCAAGGATTGCGTCCTCTTCGTAACAGTGATCAATTCCTTTTCGGTTTAGAATCTACAATACACTGAAAGCTTCAGCACCATTACATACAAGAACCTCCTGATTTGATTTATTTGTTTGTTTACTAGAAGTCCAGTTTTTAATCTAATCTGTTATTTATATCGAACGTCTCTCTCACATCTCATGTGAAGCACTTCCTAATAGTTGTTTCTTTCCAATTAAAACCAGACCATACTCTTGGCTTCACTTGCACTCAATAAACTGTTTATCTTCATGCTTAATTATAAGCAACACTGAACACTGCGATCCATAGAGTGAAGCTGCAAGATTTCCTCGTTCTGCTGTACTCAGTGAAATTGGCGTCTGTGTGTCTCAGTAGTGTGTGATGACACAGTTGGATAATGGCAAAACATTTTGCCTTTAGCATCTTCCCAACCCTGATAATAGATTACAGAGCAATGATCAGTACCTTCTGCTGCCCTGCATTGTCCTATATGCATACCAGGAAGATTTGCACTTCCTAAAAAACAGTTTATGTGTCAGCTCTTGTGTCAATGGCTATTTCTCACCTAAATACTGTAGATTTGCACAACGCGCTGAACTGAACGGAACTGCTGCTGTAATCTTAAACACTGGCCTGTGCTCATTGCAAGACTTATATTCACAACTGAACATTCTTTCAATGCTCTTTTTACTGTTTGCCTTTACTCTTGAATTATAATGAATTATATTCCACTAAGTCACCCAGAGGAGGATGGGTTGCCTTTTTTTGTCTGGTTGCTCTCAAGGTTTCTTCTTCATCTCATACAACAGTCATCTTTGGCTTTTTCAGATCGACATTTGGATTTCTATGAAGCTGCTTTGTGATGATGTCTATTATTCAAAATGCTGATGTGATGTGCTGATTGGCCCTTATAGGATTTCTCAAATTGGTTAACTTCACTGATGTGCTTTGAACGTTTTTACTGGATGAAATATGTAGTAAAATGATATGTCTAATTAGTAAATAAACTAATCAGTTTGATTATTTTCACATTAGACCGATGACGAGGCAGAGACAGAACCAAAAGCCAAAGTAAAAGCACATACAGTATAATGAATGTAATGTTTGTCACGGTTCTGAGGGGGGAACTTGTGATATTATCTCATCCACTGCATGCATGCAATATGATGATATGATATTTATATTAATGGATATTGATATATATTATGTCACGTCCTTTTTATAGCATTTACATAAAAAAATAAATACAATCTGTTTGGAAGCAGCAGATTTGATGTTAAAATTTTGAACTGAACCTATAATTGTAAAATGTCAAGAAATTTGATTATTTTAATATTTTTGAGAACATGAAATGAAAGTATCAAACTCAGTTTTATGTTATTTATGTAAAAAGTGTTTTGCTGATAGTTTGTTAGTGGACATTTATATCGTGAAGCAGTTTGAATCATAGAAATGTCTTCAAGCATTGTGAAATGATTCTTTTTTTGTTCATATTTCACACCTCTATCCTGAATGATATTTGATTAAGGTTTATTTGCATAGTGATTTTAACAATAGACATTGTCTCAAAGCAGCTACAAAGCTGCAGTTTATATAGTTGACAGCCAGTGCATATTTATGTGGTATCAGTGGGGGCAGCAGTTCAATGCTTTAGGCTCTGAATTAGTGAGTTTAAACTTGCCTGAAACTGCCATTGTGCACCTGTGGGGCCTGTGAACTAGGCCCTTATCCATCATCTATTTGATTGATTGGATTGGATCCCGTCTCATCCTGTCTAAGTCACTTGAATAAAACATGCGTCCTAAATGAAAAATGCAAATGTTTTATTTTCTAGAATACAGCACACAAGTGACTATAAAGTCTTTATTATGCCTGTTTCAATATTCTGTTCTAATCACAGAATATTAGAAGCAGCTCACAATGTTGTTCTTTCATTTTAAACTTTATCTTGTATGCTTGGATTTTCCACTAACTTCTTCCCATGGCTGGCTCCAGGGAAAATTCTTCAAATGATGAATTTCGGACATTTTCTATCACAGTACTTTCCCAAGTGCTCCCATGGGGTAGTATTATTATACCAAATTTCCCCTTGGGGATCAATAAAGTTTGTCTGACTGTCTGTCTGTCTGTCTTGTATATCTATCCATCTGCTTTCCTGAACTATGTTCCTCTTTTTGCATGTATCTCAATCACTCAACCACAAGTAAAGTTAAATCAAATGTGAAATGGGAGAAAAGTGTAGATGTTTCCAGTGAAAGACACAAGAACTAAAATTGTAAATTTTTGTAAAATTGGGCGGCTGTGGCTCAGTCGGTAGAGCGGGTTGTCCACTAATCCACTAATCGTGGGGTTGGTGGTTCGAATCCCGGCCCATGATCCCGTGATCCCATGCCGAAGTGTCCTTGGGCAAGACACTGAACCCTAAGTTGCCCCCGATGGCAAGCTAGCACCTTGCATGGAAGCTCTGCTACCATTGGTGTGTGAGTGTGCACTTGTAAGTCGCTTTGGATAAAAGCGTCTGCTAAATGAATAAATATAAATATATATAAATATAAGAACTGATTGTCCAAATGCAGCTGCCATTAACATGTAATCAATAAGATATAATATAAAGTAATAAATATAACCATGAAAATATCGACGTCTATCTTTATACCCGGCTTTATAACCTTGAGCCATTTTTATAGCCATGTTTGTTTAGCTACCTAACTGCCTTGTTCATCATTTTGGGAAGGTATCTTTATATTTTCTTAAAGCTGAGGTATTAAAGTGTGTAAGACATAAAAATTGAATTTAGGTAAAAACACCATTTTCTTAAAGAAGTGTGGTATGGTCTAAGTATCAGCTTAGACTCGCCGTTTAGATATAACATATACTATTTTAGTGCATATTTGTACATAATATTAGAGAGGATGATGGGTTGAGATATGCAGGGGTTGATGCATAACACTTACAGAGTTACATGGTGTAACATTTTCTAAAATATTGGTTTACGAGATCCATACTGAATGAAAAACCTTTGCTAAGCATGTTCTGTATGTTTCGGCAGGAAATTCGGTGAAGAAAATCAAATGAAATACCATGCACCATGAAATTCCTCTATGAATTAAGCTCTCAGTTGGGACCTGTCAAAGTTAGTAAGGTAGGGGTGTTGGGATCATGACCCCTGACTGTGTGTATGTATGCAAGAGAGAGACAGAGCAGCAAAGTACAAATTTAACAGCTTCTTTCAGCTTCATCACCATGTGTTTAGCAGCTGGTTGTGTGTCAACGTTAGCACTTGGACATCAGGTCCATTAGCAGTACTGTTGGCTGTTATGCTGAACAGATTTAAGACGATTTATCAAGTGGAATCCAGAAACCTGGTCTGAATGCTTTAAAAATGCTGAATATTAGAGGTGGTAAAAATCTAGTGTGGCACCATTCTAATGCGTTGTGGAACACACTTCCTGTGACCCCTGGAAAGTAATTAAAACACGTCGGCCTCTGCTGTAAGGTTATTGAGTTGGCGGTGAGGTAATTTGCTACACCAACAGTCATGGAGGCCTTTACTAGGCCTGGGTGGCTTAAGACCAGGGTTACGCAGTTCACAGTGCAGGGGAATAACTCTTCCTGACAGAGGAAGAGTTTTATGGGCCATCAGACACAGCCTGAAATTAATACTCACCATAGTCAGGGTTCATTGTTACCCTCACCAGGGAATATTTCAGTGAGCAGTACAACCAACATTGCCTCCAAACTGTATTTGGTATTACATATGATTGATTGATTGATTGATTGATCATGGTTATATTCATTTTGAGTTTAATATAATATGAAGCTAAATTATTACATTCATTAACTTTGTAGTGGTTTAATTTCATTCAGAAGTCCTATCTGCAAAGTGTATGTTATGTAAAATTATAGAAACACGCACTGTACATACAGTGAGGCACATGTTGACATTTCAGGCATTTGATTATTACATTTATGTGATGGCTAAACCTGATATTAGCTTGTTTTCTGTGGATTAGTGGAAAAGCTTTAAAATGAATGTACAGCTCTGGTCATCAATATTTAAGTCAAGGACTGAGTAGTAGTATCTTCCCAATGTGCACAAAGCAATAAATCGCACACACAGTACTGCCTCGCTGCCATATGGAGATCATTCTTACTGCTTGCTGCTCCCCTGAGATTGGCTGCTTCGGAGATTTGGGTGTAACACAACAAAGAAGAACTTCTCCTTCAAAGCATTTTATCACATGGTATGTTAGTTCTCAGTTAGCTGAAATAAGAGGTGAAGGGTTGTACTGGTGACCCAATTCAATTCATAGCCATTGTACAGACAAAGGTTGTTGTCAGATTAAATCCCCAATAAGCTTTCAGGGAAGTATGAAGATAGAATGGAAAATACAGTATTAGATTTACACCTACATCATATCATAAATGGTAGGCTGATAATTAAAAGTAAAAAGTGCTGTGGTGTACTTTTCGTAGTGTCTGTTATATAGTCTCTTAGCTTCTACAATTCATCATTCATTTCTTTCTTTCTGAATACTTTTGTACTATTTATTTCCATTTCCAATAGATAATGTAGCTTTTTTGTTT
Source organism: Noturus placidus (assembly GCA_022414735.1). Classification (NCBI taxonomy): domain Eukaryota; kingdom Metazoa; phylum Chordata; class Actinopteri; order Siluriformes; family Ictaluridae; genus Noturus; species Noturus placidus. The sequence goes on from JAFFST010049611.1 coordinate 183,540, forward strand.
TGATTTCATGACTAATGCTTCTCTCCCTTCTAGATTATAAATTAGCTCTTATGCTTGATGCGTATTTCCTAAGGAAGGCTCTGACTTTCTCCATTTCTGCCTCCTAATGGTTCCTGGCACACCCAAGTCCCTCGTTGAAAGTGATTATTTTATATGATGACTGTTCTTGTAAAAGAAAAGTCAGGCTTAGCGCTGAAGAATAATTTCTGGGCTGCTTACTGGATCTATAGACAGGTGACATATTAAAGGGGGAAAAAAACATTTAGTGAGGTGTTGAATCTTTAAATGGTAAATGGCGCACTTATATAGCGCTTTTATCCAAAGCGCTTTACACTGTGTCTCATTCACCCATTCACACACACTCACACACCAATGGTAGCAGAGCTGCCATGCAAGGTGCTAGCTTGCCATCGGGGGCAACTTAGGGTTCAGTGTCTTACCCAAGGACACTTCGGCATGGGATCACCCGGGCCGGGATTCGAACCACCAACCCTACGATTAGTGGATTAGTGGACTACCCGCTCTACCGACTGAGCCACAGCCACCCACAGCCACTTTAGAACTGAGCCACAGTTCTACTTTAGACTGAGCCACAGCAGTTAGCACTTTAGACTGAGCCACAGCCACAGCCACTTTAGAACAGTATCAGTATGCCTTGGCATAGATTCCCCAAGTCGCTGGGATGGTAGAGGGATGATCAGTTCATGTCAGTCTAAAATATCCAAAACAGCTCTCGCACATCGACACATGGACTCAACAAGACCTGTGATGGATGCTGTGGTATCTGGCACCGAGACGTTAGCAGTACATCATTTAGATCCTGTAGGTTGTATGATGGGGCCTTTGTAGATCAGACTTGTTTGTCCAGCACATCCCACAGATGCTTGATCAAATTCAAGTTTAGATCTTGAACTTTTTATCATGGTCCTCAAACTATTCTTGAACAATTTTTGCACTGTGGCAGGGAGCATTATCTTACTTTGCACCCCATGCGTATCGGTGAGCCTTGGGTACACATGAGCCTGTTACTGGTTCACCGGTTGTCTTTCATCGGACCACTTTTGGTAGGTACTAACCACTGCATACCAGGAACACCTCACAAGACCTGCCATTTTGTAGATGTTCTGACCCAGTCGTCTTGCCATCACAATTTGGCCCTTCTCAAAGTCGCTCAGGTCCTTACACTTGACAATTTTTCCTGCTTCCAACATGTCAGCTTGCTGCCTAATATATCTCACCCCTTGACAGGTGCCACTGTAATGATATAATCAACGTTATTCAGTTCACTTTTCAGTGGTTTTAATGTTATGGCTGATCATTGTTCATCACTTTAATATTCATGAAATCATTTAGTGAACACTCGTGCCCTGTGGATGAGGAGCATGGTCATCGTGGAGGAGACATATGATAAAGGGGAACAGTCAGATAAACTTTTAAATGATTTGCAGTGACACTTTCCCATTTATATTTTAAATGTTTTAATACACCTGGGTGAGTATGAACAGGAAATTATTCAACCATGATTTCCTGTTTCACAGGGGTATAAATATGAGGTAACGCACAGGCCAAATTCCCTTAGTCATTCATCACAATGTGTAAGACAAAGGAATATAGCTGTGATGTGCAGTTGTTGAGCTTCACAAAATGGGAAGTGTCTATAAGAAAATAGCACAAGCATTGAAAATGCCCATTTCCACCATGAATTTCCACCTGGAATTAAGAAATTCCAGTCATCTTGAAATGTTATGAATCAACCTGGAATTGGACGTGTGTCTATATTGTCTCAACACACTGTGAAGAGGATGGTATGAGTGGCCAAAAATCGCTAAGGATCACAGCTGGAGAATTGCAGATGTTAGTTGTGTCTTGGGGTCAATTACGGTGTTAATGACAGCTTAGTGTAAGTAGTGGCATAAAATGCCTGAGATTTTGTGGAAGGGGTTTTGTGCTATGATAGTGTTTAACCTGACTGTAACCATAGTCCACAATGAGTACTTCCTGTAATAGCCATTTAGCTCAAGCACGGGTTTTGCAATCTGAAGTAAGCAGATACAAAACATTTGTGGTCATCACAAAGCACACAACTCTTTCCATTTATTAACTGACCTATTATGTGGTAAATGAGAAAAAAAAATGTGAGTACATCATACTTACTCTCTGGACCACTGCATCTCTTCTCCTCTCCACCCATGACTGGATATCCTGCCTCCAAAATAGTTATTACGACAGTGGCTATGATGAGAATGTTTCCCATTTTGTTTTTTTTTTCCTTTACAAATGTTTGTTTTTTTATTATATCCCACTGTGTCAAGGAGAGCGCGTTTTTACCAAATGGAAGGAATGCAGAGCAATTAGTTTTAATGATGTGCAGGACAAGTCAGCATGACAGCAATTATTGCAACATTGTTGGGCCAAGCTGCGTGTGGAAGCAGTGACAGTGCAGGAAACACTAACACACCCAGTACACTACAATATGAGCAGTGTGTCCATGGTGTCAGAGTCCAGATGCTTCCATCTTTAGTCATATGATTTAAGGTAGTAACTACTTTACGGTAATGGAGGCATTAATTAAACCCATGCCTCTATGCCTCTATTGGATACCAAGTTTGCTTTCACTGAAGTGTTGTTTGTTTTTTGTCTATTTTTTGACTGATGCTCTCATAAAGTGGCTCAAGAACTGACATAATAAAAGTATAATGAGAATGCAGACCTGGATGTTTAAATTCAAAGATGAAATCCACATAGTAAGATGATGAGACAGAACAACACAATCGTAATATTTTTTTTTTTTTTTTACTAAAGTAAAAATAATCAAGGGATGGGAATGGGAATAATAGGATAAGATTTTAGGACATGCGTCTTCATGTCTTCATATATGCATGGTTATCACCCTAAAAAAAACGTTTTTGGTGTCAATGGGAGACTATAGACGAGTGTGTCATGAAGTGTCTGTATACTGAGCGAAAAGTGAAAAATCTCGGTATAATGGAATATTTTGGAACATGTTGTCCATTCGAATATGATATATATTACCTGGGGTTATTTCTACTGGTCCATTTCTATAAGGTAAAAGTTGGAGTAATCACAGTCTGTAAAAAAAAATGAATGACATGGTGGATTTGGATGGGACTGAAATCCCAGCGATACTCCAGTAATAATTACATTACCCCACATACTCATGAAAAACTTGTCCAATCCAAAGACGGTTTAAGATTACAGAAGAATGTAAGTTCGATGTAAAGGATATCAGAATATGAAAAGGCTTCTCGGCTTCAACCCAACTTTCGTTATGTCGTCGTTGGATTATCTGGACAGATTGCCAAATAGAGTATGTTTTACTATATCCGTGTTGATGCTTGTTGGTCTTGAAATATTTATTTATAGCAATAAAAGTGTAAATGCTGCATGCAACGTGCCTACTGCATAAAATGAAATGTCAGATAGACATCTCGTAACATGATGTAATAAAGTTAAATGAACACTCAAAGTCTGTAACAGTGATACCACAATAAATTACAACAATTTGAGAAAGTGATTATTATTTTACAATGGTTATTCTTATAAAAGCTAAATGCTGAATTATTATTCCTGGGTGGTTTACTGGATCTACAGACAGAAAAAACCCACAAAGTGTGTTCAGAAGCCACAAGAACAGCTTCACCTTCATCATGCACCTTGGCATAGATTCTGCACATAGATATCAGGAAGTGAACTGGAGGGATGGGCATCATTTTTTATAAAATGTATTCCCTCAGTTCATGTTTTAATGATGAATGTGTCTAACAAGTGGGCCTAAAATTTCCCTTAGGTGTCCAATCGGGTTGAGATATAAGGTTCTGTTTTTCTTTCTGACAAAAATATGTGAGGGGGCACAGTGGTTTAGCGGGTAACATATTTGCCTCACACCTCTGGGGTGGGAGATCAAATCCCACCTTTGCCCTGTGCGTGCGGAGCTTGCATGTTCTCCTTGTGCTTCGGGGTTTCCTCGGGGTACTCTGGTTTCCTCCCCCAGTCCAAACACATGCAGGTTGATTGGCATTTCCAAAGTGTCGGTAGTGTGTGAATGTGTGTGCGATTGTGCCCTGTGATGGGTTGGCACCCTGTCCAGGGTGTCCTCTGCCTTGTGCCCCAAGTTCCCTGGGATAGCCTCCAGGCCCCGTGACCCTTTACAGGATAAGTGGTATGGAAAATGGATGGAAGGATGGAAACAATATGTGAGATTAAAATATTACTTTAAAATATCACTGAAATATAAAGTGGAAAAGTTGCATCTGATTTGGTCATATTGAGGGTTGATATTTTGTATCTTAAAAAAAACAGGAGGAGAGCAGGCCGACATTATCTGGGATGAGCTCTCTGTCTTGCTGTTCATACCAGGCCAACTCTGGACTGAGGTTCAAGGCCTGCATGACAATAACAGGAAAGCCAGCAGGCCATGCAGTCACTCTCCCAGAAGAGCTAGAGGAAGCTTTTGGGCTTGTAATCTGTCAGTGTCTCCCAGCATCTGTGTCAATAGCATTCCTGTGCTGTTGACAGAGTGTCGCTGTTTGCTTTAGTCCCCAGAGAGCAGTGCCCTGATTTACTGTTTGAGGACAATGTAATAAATTCTGGGTTGCCATCCAGCACACACAGGTGCTTCACAAGCCACAGTGCCTTGTTTGGTTTGCATGGCATGCTACAAGCCCCTCTGGACCACGTTAATGTAGCCAGACGGCCGGCTCGAAGTCTGCGCGGATTGTTTTTCAGCCAGCCGTGACCACAGGGTTACCTCACACTGCTTGTATTTGCAGGCAATTGATAATGTTTGTGCATAAATCACTTGGACCTCTGGTCTTGGGGGATGGTTCGCGTTTATTTAGCAAACACAGACCTTCATGAAAATATACTATAAATAAGTGTGATGCAGAATGAAATATTTATTGATGCAATTGAAGAAGTGCTTTGGGATGTAGACATGCTCACTGTAAAGTGCATTCTAATTTTTGCTGCATTGCACAGATTGTTTTAAACTGCAGTTTGGCTCTTACTCTGGCAAAGAATACATCAGCACACTTTAAAACTTAAATAGCTTTACAGTGCAAATCGGAAGAATATGCTCCTTTCATTAAATCTGTGATAAGATTTCAGGAGAAATACGACTACGTAAAAGACTGTATCAGTTTGTCTTGTTGTGTATTTATGCTGAAATAAGCAGAAAGTGCTGTTGAATAACATGTAAGGAATCAAACATTGTGGGATATGCTGTTATAGGAAAATAATCAACAATGAAGTGGTGTGATCTGGTACAACCTCGAAGAGTTTTATTCCTCTTGTACCACTGCAATTTGCCAAGAATAATCATTTTAATCAATTAAAGTAAGACGTACTTTTTATCCATTTATAGTTAGGATTAATGTTGTGGAATGTCCATGAAACAAATTAGTTCTCGTTATCAATTATATACTTACATACTATACTTGTATTGCATACTTACATTGTAACAGCTATGAAGATTGTAACAGGTTGTTCCCTCACCAGGATTTTTTATCTCAGAAAAACAAACAAACAAACAAAACCTCACACCATGTTATGTTACTGAGAAACGGCAAAGTCCTCCATCTTGTAGATTTTACTGTGTAGGAAAAATTTAAGTTATAGCTTTACTTCAACGTGTTACAAAGCATTGACATTAAAGACTCCTCAAAAAAAAAAAAAAAACACATTCACTATATCAACGATTGCATAAATTTGTTAATCTATTCATTTGTCATACACGTCCTTGTGTAATTTGCTACTAATAACTAATAACTGTGCAACATTTAATAACTACCTGTCCTTTTCTAATCAGTTTTTGATGGGACATTATAAACTGTAGATCATGGCATTTTTATGTTTAATTCCTAGTCATCAAAGGATGGTTTTGTTTCTTAAAAAAGTGCTGGGTTGATTTTATTTCATAAATGTCAACTTTATCACATTATAAACAAATGCCAACATGGTATCTCCTGTATTAATACCCAAGAAGGTGTTCAGAAGTGTATTGCTCAGATAAGTCATATATTTAAGACAAAAACGTCAGATTTTGATCAAAGGAGACATTTAAAACATCCAAAAAATGGAGTAACCAACGCACGATCCAGTGGGCATTACAGACAATTAAGCCAAAGCTAACGAAGATAGCGGTGCATTTAGTGTCATGTAAACTGCACTGTTTTATTTCATTTTCTATTGTACAGTAATGGTTTTATGGATAAATATATTGATACAAACCTTGTTTCTCCAAATAAATCTAACAGTCTGTCCATGTGTAAACAGCTATCTCCACCTGAGGCGAATTCAAACAGTCCGCGCTGAGATGATTTAAACCAAGGAGCTGGACTGATGCAATGGGGTGGGGGAGGGGTGCATTGATACAACTGTCAGTGAAAATGACCCAGTCACTAACCCAGCAGTTGGGTCACACAAAACTATCTAAATATCACCCAAGACTGAGAAAATAAGCCAAATAAATGACCCAAAAGGCTCAACCCAGCGTTTTGGTAGAAAAAATAAGCCAGTATTTTTTTACAGTGTAAATATGTATATACATTTTGATGAGTGATCTGATTACATTTTTCATCTTTCATCTGTATAGCGGACTGCCAGCCACCATGTCTAAACCGAGGCTCGTGTAGTCGCCCACACACCTGTGTGTGCCGCTCGGGTTATCAGGGACCACGCTGTGAAGAACTGGCGCCTGAGCAGGTTTACATCCACACTGGCACATCCAGAGTACTGATGCCCATCCAGCCTGGAAAGGACACCACTCGGCATCAGTCTTCCCGCAGGAGACCCACTGAGAGACAAGCAAGTGAAAGTATTCCCAAAACCCAAACACCGAAGCCGCCAACTGGCAGAGTGGCCCATTCATCTGGGTAAGTCTCTCATCACCACACAACCACATGGTTGGAAAATCGCAGACTACATGAGCGCTGCAAGGGGAAAAGAAATTCTGAGAGAAAGTTCTTTGGCATGTTCTTTTGTTATTTTTTAGTGAAAAGAATAGTTTTCTTGTTATTTAGGGTGGCATACCTTTGTAGCAGGTGGTATTGGTGCTTAAAGATGGTTTATGAAGGATTGTGTTTTGCATATTTATCTAAATAAATATTCAAGTTCAGACATTTCTACTAAAGGTGCAAAATGCAATTCAGCGTCATAGAAAATTGGTAAATTTTGTACCCCCATGCCTTTCAATAAGCCTTAATGTAAAATATGGATAAGAAAATCAGTACTACTGAAGGGCAGGTGTTATTTATTTGCAGAAGCCTGATTCCACTATTTCACCATTATCAGTCTTTATAATGAGAATGTTTATCAAAAATGTCTCACTGTATAAAAATAATTTACATACTATTCAAAATGATGACCTACTGTATTATCACCATAGCAAAGCTGGTTTTATATTAGATATTAGCCACATCTCTGCTGCTAATATTTACAGAGCCCTTTTTAGATTACTTACCTAACACAATGCACATGCATGACTCTATCAGCTTTTGACAGATCAAGTGTTCTGCTATCAGTGCTATAAATGTGTTTTGTTTAATAATTGACCAACCTTTTATTAAAACCACATCACTTTGATATGCAGAGCAGCTGAAATGATTTTTCTTGTAAAGATATACAATATACAGTACATTTAGATAAACAGCATGTACATTTTCATAGCCAGACATGACAGAAAATAAACGTTGTGAAAGTCTTTGTATAGTAAAGTGACATTGCTATTATAAGAAACATGAAGGAAAAAAAAAAAAAACCTCCAGATTTTGGCTATGTAATTTCTTCTGTGTGTTTTTGGATACACCAGTAGCTGATTATTATTGCATGTGTTTTAGCTTATAGCTTTAGAAATATATCCGAGCAGACAATGAGAGCTCAGATTTAATGTGTTTTGATAGGACAATAGTGTAAGACATAGAGGAACAATTGACCCCCTGTCCAACCTAAATGAATATGTTACTCATATTCATGTTGTTCTCACAGGGGAGCTTGGGGGGATTCATAGTTGGGGAATCACAAAGCAAAACTCATACAACCAAGGAAAAACAAAGTAGCTTCAATATGCCGAAGAGGAAAGATTTGGTAACATTTGCCGTTTGCAGCAAGAAATAGTCCCATCATTTGGAATGAATAATGACTTTTGTTTTTATGTAACACTGTTTCTGTTATGTGAGTCATTGGGCTTCATTAACATAGACTACCAATACCCACAGACTAGAGCTGCACTGGCTCAGAACTTAATACATTGAGATATTTCCTAATACATTGTGATATTTTGAGAGTGGTCCCTAAAACTATGTCCCAGCAGTACACTGATGCAAGGATTGTGCAGCTCTTGATGAGTGTGGTATTACGGCTTGAACCCTGTTTTACATTCAGTGCTGAAAGAAGCCACTTGTTCATTTCAGTTTAAATATATCACTGTATCTCAACTGTATACAAATGAGGCTTTAGCTTGTCATGATGTTTTCTACTTTGGAATTGATCCCAATGCTTTTCTAATCCTATAAGTGCATATTAAGTTGTATTTCTGCGTAAATGCTGACGTCAGATGCTCACGTTTATCCAACTTGTCTTCTTGTAATATCTTAGCAAAGCTCTGTAATATATTTTTATTTCACTTGACTCTTCTATTACTATTAGCTACTTTACCCTAGCTCTTTTAGTGTGCACCCATGCATACCACTGGCACACAATCCACTTTGTAAATGTGTACTTCAGCCAGATGTTTGTGCACTCAAATCAAATCAAATCTGTGTTTTGTGATTAATTCAAGGCTTCTGTCTAAAGTGAACAGTTGCCATGCATGTGTTTGCTTTGACATGTTGTCAGCGGACATTTTTGTTCTCTGAATCACGACAGCCAGATAGAAGATCTGAATCCTACATTCTCGGGACATGAATGTTCAGAGTGGCTCGGCCCCCCCCAAATAACTCATTTTTATAAATTAGTGATATTAATCTACAGATAAGACACTAAACAGCTAAGAAACTAGTAACTTATTTTATTAATCATGTGTTATCGCTGTAAGTAATTGCATATTTATTTCTGTGTGCAAAATGTAGACTGTTGTCACATATACCAAATGCTAGAATCAGATCAACCCTTAAATACAGAAAAATCACATATTTGCATGCGTACCTTTTGTACATTTTGAGGATTACAATCGATATCCAATAGAGGGCAGTAAAAATGTTTAGCAATTTTATGGCAATTATTCTTGGACAAATGCTTTCGCAGGATGGTGAACAGTTAAAAATGTTTGTTTTCTTCATTTTGTTGGATTCTTGTTCAAACTTTCGAACAGTCATGAGCTGTCACTCTGATCCAGATTATCCAGTAGATTAGTCAATTAGTAAAGATTAGCAAGATTAATAAATATTACCAAGTGTACTGTACCTCTGGTCTAAGATGAGAAGATACATCTTAGAAGTAGAAGTCAACCTTCTGTTCCCATACATCAGTATGTCTGGCTCTTTATCTCTGACATCAGACCCTCTTTCACATCTCACCAGTAGCACAGGAGAAATGCAAGGCCGGTTCCATAGAGAAAGTGCCAAGTCCAGATTAACAAGTGCAGGCGCTGTCTCTATGATGATTAGAATGTCCTGCTGTTTTCACCCCATCATCTCTGCATCCTCTTCCTCAGCCCTGTCTGATAAGGTGGCACCTCAGACAATAAGCTCAGAACTCAGTCAACCTGCTGAAATCTTTACAGACAAGAACATTCCAGATTGTCAGGGTTAAACCTTTTGCCTTTTGCCACAGAGCGTAGAGCATGTGCTATGTTGGCATGTCCTTTGAACCCTAAAGTGTGAGGTATGTCCGCTGTCTGGAATGCAAGCAACACCTACTCTCTGTCATAACCTGTGCTTCTTGATGCCCTGTTATGCAATGTAATGCCAAAAAAGATGCTGGATAGGTCTCAAGAGGTGTCTTGGCTAAAGGTCAATGGAGGCTGACATAGTGAAGGGCTTAAGGGTTTGTCTGACTGTGCTGTCTCTAGTTGCCTGGGTTTAGACGCCGAATCCACATTTCACGCTGTTGCCAGTTGGCCTCCTGCTGAAATGAAATCACTATTTGTGGATTGTCAGCAGGGCTGCTTAAGGTGAAAGTGCCTCTATATTTTTAAAGGAAGCTATTTGTCATCAGTGCTACATTACACAACTGCAACAGGCATTCAAGCTTTCTTCAGATTGCAGCACATTGTTCATATCAAGAAGCTAAGACCCTAGAGGAGATTATATTATAATTTTGCTTCAGAAAAAGGGTTCAATAGATAGCATTTTTGTAGGAATGAGGGATTTAAGGATTTGGGTTTGAGCTTGATTCTGGGTGAAATGTTGAGATTGATTTGACTCTCATCTGGAAACACCTTTTTAATTTACATTTGCATTTATTCATTGAGCGGACCCTTTTATCCAAAGCGACCTACAAATGAGAAAATACAAGCAAAGCGATATATCAAGCAGAGAACAATACAAGTAGTGCTACCATTAGCTGTTTTTTGAAGATGGTGAGAAATTCTGCGGTCCGGATTGAGGTTCGAAGTTCATTCCACCACTGAGGAACAGTTAGTTTGAAGGTTCTGGAAAGGGATCTTGTGCCATGCTGAGTGGGAACTACTAAGCGTCGGTCGTTAATCGATCACCGATTGCGTGAGGGAACATAAGCCTTCAGGAGAGAGTTGAGGTAGGAGGGTGCTGCTCCAGACAAGGTCTTGAAGTTGAGCATCAACTTGGCGGCTACAGGAAGCCAGTAGAGGGAGATGAAGAGGGGTGTGACATGGGTTCTCTTGGGTTGGATGAAGACAAGGCATGCTGCTGCATTCTGAATCATTTGAAGGGGTTTGATGTAGCTGGCCGGGAGGCCCGAAAGTAGTGAGTTGCAATAGTCCAGTTTTGAGATAATAAGAGCCTGGACTAGTATCTGTGTAGCCTGTTTGGTGAGGTAGGGTCTGATAGAAAAGAGGAGTGGACCTAGGATTGACCCCTGTGGAATGCCAGTTGGTGAGTTTCTGAAATACCTCCCCTCCATGATACCTTGAAGGATCTCTCTGAGAGATAGGATTCCACCCAACGCAGAACCGTTCCGGTGATGCCCAGGCTGGCGAGAGTTGAGAGGAGGATCTGATGGTTCACAGTGTTGAAAGCAGCAGGGAGGTCGAGTAGTATGAGGACAGATGATCTAGATGATCTACGACTGCTCTTGCTAGTCGTAGAGCTTCCATGGAGTGACTGCTCTTGAAGCCAGACTGCTTGGTGTCCAGGAGGTTCTTCTGTGTGAGAAAATTGGAGAATTGATTAAGAATGCCTCTGAGAGTCTCTGAGAGGGGAGAGAAGGAAGTCATTTGGGAGTGAGTTACAAGGAGGATGAGTCGGTCTATGCATGTCTGTGGTTGAGAACTGATTGATGTAACCTTGTTGGAAAAGAAGGTGACAAAGTGATCTGCAGTGAGAGAGGTAGGGGAAGGGGGAGGAGAGGGGCAGAGAAGAGAGGAAAAGGTTTTGAAAAAAGTGCGGGTGTTGGGAGAACTGCCAATCTTCTCTTGGTAGTATGTGGCTTTGGCAATGGAGATGCTATTGGAAAAAGAAGAGAGAAGTGTCTGGTAATTGGTTAGGTCAGTTGTATTGTTAGATTTACACCATTTCCTTTCAGATGCTGTTAGTTTGGCCTGGTTGTTACGCAGAGCTTCTGAGATCCAAGAGCTAGATGTGTGAGCAGGTCTGGAGGTTAGGGGCCAGATTCTGTCAAGAGAAGATGTTAGCGTGGAACATAGCATGTCAGTTGCAGTCTTTAAGTCAAGTGAGAAGAGGTGGCTATCAGAGGGAAGTAAGGTTGTGACAACGGAGAAGAAATGTGAAGGGGAAAAGGAGCGAAGATTGTGACGAAAAGAGATAGAGGGTAGAGACAGTGAAGGGGGTGAGGGGAGAGAAATAGAGAACTGGATACAGAAATGGTCAGAGGTGTGGAGAGGAGTAATGAGAAGATTGTTTGTGGTGCAATTGCGTATGAGGATGAGGTTGACCTGTTTGCCGTCTTTGTGGGTTGCTGTTGTGGCGAACTGCTTGAGGTCAAATGTGGGAAGGAGAGTAAGAAAGTCAGCTGCTTGTGGCTTGTCTAGGTGAATGTTGAAGTCACCAAGGACCAGGAGTTCCATCGTCCAGGATAGTGGACAGTAGCGTATCAAATTCATCAATGAACTTGACCTGGAGGATGGTAAACAACATGAAAGTGCATTTTGGCAGGGTCAGAGACTGTAACAGCATGGAATTCAAAGGAACTGAATGAGCAAGAGGGAGAAAGACAGGTACATTTCCGTGTTTTGTAGAGAAGCAAACCTGTACCACCCCCTCGTCTCTTGGGACGTGAGGTATGGGAGTAGTTGAAGTTGGAGGCTAGGGCAGCAGGTGTGGCAATGTTCTCAGTATGGATCCAGGTCTCAGTCAGAGCCAGCACACTGATGTTGGAGTGGGTTGCAAATTCAGGAATAAAATCTGCCATGTTGACGGAAGATTGGCAGTTCCAAAGTCCGATTGAGAATGAGAGGGAACCTACAGAGGCCACATTCAGAGAGCGTAGGTTGTCCAAGTTGTGTATGTTTCTGGGAGTATGCCACACTTGTTAGTGTTAGCGCCTGTGTAAACAGGTAAACAGCAAGAGGAATAAAGCGGGTAAAAGGAAGTATACTTAGCAGCGCGAGTGGTGTCTTGTTGGTGTCCTTGCTCGGTAGACTCGCAGGTCTTTACACGAGCTCGGTTTTCATACGACATTACCATTTTGTCAGTATGACTTGCTTCTTATAGTCACTTACTTTTTTTTTTAAAGACAGAGCTTCCGAAACTTTTGCCTCCAGGGACCACTTTATCTGTAAAATATATTTCACTGACCCCCCTTGAACATAATCCAACTTTTTAAATATTAGGCTAGTTATGTACAGTTGGTTTGGAAAGTATTCAGACCCCTTCAGTGTTTGCATACTTTATTGTGTTATACCGTAGATTATTGTGGTATTTTCTGAACCCACTGTAAACATTTACAATAATATTTTCGCTGTTTCTTACAGCCATCAAGTTTTATATTCCTGAAATTTTCACATTAGGTCCAAGTTTTTTATAAGTCTACTTGTTTTTATATTTATTGAGGCTTGGTTTAAACTAATTTAATTCAAGCAACCAGTCAAAAAAGCTAATAATGTTTAAATATAAGAGGTAAATGATAACTATAAATTTGATAACATGGGGTTGAGATGTCCTGGCTATGCTACTCTGACCAGTCACCATTCTCTGGGAATAATCTATTGTTTTTTCTCTTATCAGTTATTTTACTCCCGATACTCCTTTCTTATACCATCAACTCTTTCTTTCTCTCCTAGGTTTTGCTACTGCTTTCTGCCAATAATTTTCCATTTAATAAAATTCAGATAATAAGAGGCTCTTCTCACCTTCATAACTGGACTCACTGTAAATTCTACTTTCCCTGCTTTTAGGCCCATGTTCATCATGCTTTCTGAAATGTAATCTGATTATATAATCATGTATTATCTGCATATGAATTAGGACCATATGCAAATGCATTCTACATACAGGTATTCAAGTAAACATCATCAGCATTAAAATGCCAGTATCATACGTTTACTTGAACTGGTGCTTTTAGGCCTTTCTCTTCTGTTCCGTGTCCACATTGCTCCAGTAGTCAGGAACAGCTGGTGAGGTGATAAGTTGTGGCAGACGGGCTGAACATTGAGCCTTTTTTGGCCTCCCATCCTGTTCTCCATGACATCAGGGCTCCACAGGAAGATGACTAGTGTGAGCTCGGTTCGCGTGTGCAGTACACACTTTCGGCCTCCCAGAGGTGATCTGTTTTACTGGCCAAATCTTAGATAATGCTAGATGGAGAATGGTAACTGGCTTTGGGGGCTGTTTTGGATGAAGCTCTGCCTTTCTAATCTGAGGTGAATTAGTGTTTGGAACATCTTGAAAACAGCCCAAATCTTCCTACTAAAATTTGATACAGCCTGGAGCTCTGTGCGCTGCTTGCACCTAGTTTCTGAAATGGACGTTTCTGGAAGTGGAATCCTCAATAGTGTTCAAGACCACTACTGCAACTTGTACTGTACTGCATTAACAGTCCCTAATATTTGGAGTGATGCATGTACTTTTAAAAACTGCCTTTTGGAAAATGTCCCTAAACACCAAGGATAGTCATACACATTAAAATATAGGTGTTAACACATTTGTAAGTTAGAACACTTTGATTTTGCAGTCTATTCTGAATACACAATGGGTGGCTCTCAGATGTAGGCTGTTTACATTATCACGTTTGGTGGTTTTAGCACTCATCTGAACCCTACTGAATGACAAACTGAGTAAAGGCACGATTTCCCTTTGCACTTGCTCTTAGTCACATCCTGCTCACTTGTTGCTGTATGACTAAAACCAGCACTTAGTAACCAAAGGTTTACTCAGACACCAGAAACTCTCCTCAGGGGAAATTTGAGGTTTCTGTGGGAGTTTTAAAAGTATTAACTGAGACCAATTTTTCTTTTTTACTGTAGCCTCAAGTCTAAATATAGTTCTACAGAACTGCTGCCAATGATGGCCGTTGGTATTTATTGTAGAAGCAGAAGTGTTGATATGAAAGGATATACACCTACTGCTAAATAGGCTGGTATCAGTATTGGTAGGAAATCTTATGACTAATACATAAAACATCCATAAGTAGCAAGAGAAATTTTAGATTTTTGTTCTACTACTGTGCTACTGCTGTAAATTGTAGAACTTAAAAACAACAGGACTTTTGGGAAGACACTAAAAACACAACTCAAGCTCTATGTCAGTGCATTGGAAAAATTCGTAACCCACTTAACATTCTCTACTCTTGTGTAAGATCTGTAAACATGGTATCATCACAGTGATCTCAGAACCTGCAGCATTTTGTGTACAGTTTTGCACAGTAGGCGTCTGGTAAAGCTATCCTGTACTACTAGCTAGCAATCTGCTTTTCCAATCTAGCCAGACTTACACACTTCAACCCCCAAGCCAGACAGGAAGCTGGTCAACAGGGCTTTAAGAATCTTTAATGATAGACTTCACATATACAATATCTTCCATTCCCTTTAGAGACTACCATTCTCTGGCCTGGGAAAACCCGTCACATGGTAAAATGGTAGAAATTTTTTACTTATTACTTAATTTTATATATATATATATATATATATAATATAATATGCCCGATGCTCCCTGGGATAGGCTCCAGGTTCCCCCGTGACCCTGAGAAGGAGTAAGCGGTTGAAGATGGATGGATGTGTGTGTGTGTGTGTATATATGTATATATATGTGTATGTATGTGTGTGTGTGTGTGTGTGTATATATATATATATATATATGTGTATGTATGTATGTATATG
>JAFFST010049611.1:203293-213476 GCA_022414735.1 Noturus placidus
TCTTTATGTTTGAGGCCTGAAACGTGGCAAAAGGCCGAACAGTTCAAGGGGGCCGAATACTTTCGCAAGGCACTGTATATACATACATATAAATATAAAATATATGTGTACATAACAGCTACTAACAGTTACTAACCAGGGATGGTGAAGACTATCATGTGCTTCCTCTGAGACACTGAGATTCTGCATCACGGGGTAAAGTTAAACACTCAGAGGAAAGTGCTATCAACCCCCTTCTGCATGCATGAGCAGAGCATGTCCACAATTGGCTAGTGTCACTGTGATTGACAGGGGAGGCAGAGTATACCTTCCATCTCACCCAGACAACATGGCCAGTTTTGCTTTCTCAATCTCTGGATGATATAGCAATGCCGTATGTCTGTTGCACGGCTCGGCAGCACTGCTTTTCCACCATCTTTGTTGATGTTCAAAGTACAAAGTACAGTTTACAAAGTGCTAATTTGGAGACCGTTTCAAGTCTTTTGACTGGCATGTTGTACTGCTCTCAAAGTGTCTTATATAGAATTAAACCTCTGTTATATTTTATTGGCTCTTGTTGGTGGAACACAGTTTTCTGACTGGGGAAACTTAGTACGTAACATTTAGTATTGTAGTTCTTAAGTCTATATTTGTAATTCGTAACTTCAAGGTTCTAAACAAAAGGTATTTATTTTGGTAAAATCCTCAAATCCTGTAAAATGATTCCATTTAGACATGATATACAACTTCTTCCCACCTCTGGGAATATGGATTGGCTGGGTCTTGTTAATTAAGACATCTGTCTTGTGGCAGCTTAATCTTTTCTTAAATAAAGCAAAATGTGCCATGATCAGCAGTATCTTCTCCAGAACCACAGTGATTAAAGATGCTATGATACACAACAGTCCAGTCATTGGGATCTAATTGTTCACTGATGTTTGGCCCTGTGCATTATGGATAATAGAGGAGACCATAAGCCAAGGTTTTATCTTAAATGCCAGGTGCAGGTCTGTGTTGCAAGCACATTAAATGAAAACAGAATGCTATTTCTGGACCTTTCACATTTACCATTTCACATTATTATGTATTGATGTTCCGTGTCATTACTTATAAAATATATGATGAATCTGTCTGATTCATGAACAAAAAAAAAATATTTTGCTTGGTAGGATGACATGGTGGAGTTATATATTTGAAAAGCTAGGTATATTTGTGAAATTGTGTAATATATATTTGTCAGTTAAATCAAGACATTTTGAAGCATTTTAAAGGACAACTACTGTCTTGGTCAGTTTCTACTATGTATTAGCACATGAACATGAATTATCATGCTGCAGTTTGCTGGTTCTCTTAAAATGGTAGAGGAACTTCAGCCAGCAGAATGAAAAGTGCTAATAAATAATTCAAGCTAGTTTTCTATGCTGGATGCCTACTCCCATAAAAAAGCAACGGCGAAGCATTTAGAGAAGGTCATAATGAATAGAGTCAAGGCAATTCATCATTGAGAAGCCACATGCTTGTGGAAACGGATGGCAGAGCGACGTCCTTAACGGAACAGGATGGTTGACCGATTTCCTCAAAGAAGCCTGGCATAGTGAAGTCCGAGGCAGAGTAGGGAAACAAAGCAGAGTTCTTGGCCACAATGGGAGGTGGAAACACGTCCTCAGCTGAAAAGGGAGGCTGAGTGGTGTCCTTGGCTGAATATGGATTCTGAGCTGCATCCTCAGCTGGATAGGGATGCTGAGTGTTGTTTTCTGTTGAATCTGCAGGCTGGATTTGGTTGCCCTTGTCAGGAGACTCAGGCGTGAGCAGAACTTGGTTGCCCTTGTCAGCAGACTCAGGCATGGGCAGAACTTGGTTGCCCTTGTCAGCAGACTCAGGTGTGAACAGAACTTGGTTGCTTTTGTCAGCAGACTCAGGCGTGAGCAGAACTTGGTTGCCCTTGTCAGCAAACTCAGGCATGGGCAGAACTTGGTTGCCCTTGTCAGCAGACTCAGGCGTGAACAGAACTTGGTTGCTCTTGTCAGCAGACTCAGGCGTGAGCAGAACTTGGTCGCCGTTGTCAGCAAACTCAGGCGTGAGCAGAACTTGGTTGTCCATGTCAGTAGACTCAGGCATGAGCAGAACTTGGTTGGACGTGTTAGCAGACTCAGCCGTGAGCAGAACTTGGTTGCCCTTTTCAGCAAACTCAGCCATGAGCAGAACTTGGTTGCCCTTGTCAGCAAACTCGGGCATGAACAGAACTTGGTTGGCTGTGTTAGCAGACTCAGGCATGAGAAGAACTTGGTTGCTCTTGTCAACAGTCACTGGCGTGAACAGAACTTGGTGGCCGTGTGAGTAGACTCAGGTGTGAACAGAAAGTTGTTTGCCTCGTCGACTTCTTGGCGTGCTCTTTGAGGTTCAGGTTGTGGGAAGGTCTGCAGCGAGAGGAGATATACCCAGCCTGGCTTGAATGTGGAGCGACGACTACTGCGCAGCCATCAGGAGGAAGGTAGCTCAAGGTGTAACCTGAGGGGGAAGCGACGTTCCCCATGAAGTTAGGGGGGGGGCGCCGCTCTCCGCTAGATCCGAGGGTGGAGCAAAGTTTTCCGCGAGGCCAGAGGGAGGAGCAAGGTTCTCTGCAAGGTCAGAGGGGGGAGTGATGCTCGCCGCAAAGCATGAGGGGGGAGCGATGTCTTCCATGGAGCAGGAAGGGGGCACAACATATGGTGCAAAGAAAGAAAAGGAGCGACCTCTTCAGCGGAGCATGGAGGCAGAGTGACGTTCTCAGCCAAGCAGACAGGCAGAACGGCTGGCGTAGTGATGGCCAAGGCAGAGCAAGAAAGAAAAGTGGAGCTCTTGGCTGCACCAGGGGGCAGATCAACATCTTTAGCTAAACAGGGAGACTGAGCACCAATTTCGGCTGAACAAGGATGCTGAGCGGCTGTCTCCATCAACTTGGCAGGCTGGACTAGATCCACAATGAGAGAGGGAGGGTGGGAGATGGTTCCAGCCTGGTTGGAAGGTGCCTCTTTGATATACCCCTGATGGTGTACATCATATCGAATTAGGGAGAATTTCCACTCCTTCTCCCACCTTGGTTTTTCTCTTTTATAAAGGGCCCACTGGACTCGGAAAAATTCTGCTGCATCCATGTTACGGTGAAGTATTCTATCACATAATGGAGTGAGAATGGATGCAAGTGCAGATAAGAGCTTTAAACACAGGCATGGTCAGAACAGGCAATGGGTCAGGTGATCTGCAAATGGGCTTAAACAACGCTAAACTAGAATCAAGTAACAAGGATGAGAACAGGATCAAAACTATGGTACAGAAACAAGGAAAAGGCTTGGTATTTGGAAAACTCACGTAATACTTAGACACACGAAGGGTTTAAATAACAAACATAAATGGGGTGAAACTTAAAACAGCTGAGAACAATGAAGACACATATGAGAAACAACCAATGACAATACAGGGGTGGAGACAGGACATAAACCATAACAAAACACACGTGTCAAAACTAAACAAAGTCAATGTCACTGAAAAACCTGGACGCACGGGCTCGCACTTTGAGCTCGCTCTTCGGGTTTCAGAGCTCTCTGCATGCTTCAGCACTTTGCAAGAGGGGAAATCGTGACACACAGATCTCCAAGAAGCAATTATGCAACCAAAATGAGTTTTACTTATGGTCACCTGTAATGAGGGTATTGTGAATTAAAAGACATTGGTTCCTATGTATATGATTCACATATTATAGTTGGAACTACACTTAAATTAAAGCTGACATCCTTCACTATAAAATTAAATCTAAAGTGTTGGTGTACAGAGCCAAACTGTGTATTGTGTCACTGTCCAATTAAATACAGCCTATTCTAAATATGCTGGCACGCAGAAAAGGCTAAACAGTGTTTGTTTTATACCACAACCTCGCATACCTGCACATAAGAGTGACCACAAGAGGTTAAAGTCTTCCAAAGGGTTGCAATTTATGTTCATGCTTTGAAGTAACAGAAACGCCTGGCTTATTTTAGTTTTACTTCACTGAGGACAAAGATCATACCAGTTTTCCAAGTGTTGTCTAGAGAGATGTGGCAAAACAGATTTTATTACACACTCAATGACATGTATTTATGGGGAAAATATTGCCGTTTATATATTCCAGAGTAATGGTAAATGTTAGGTGCAAGGGCTCTATTGAATAGAGTGAGACAGCGACCTTGAAATTGAGACATAATGCCTGGGAAAAGTCGATCCATTAGGCAGGAGTGGTTTACCGCTATGAGGGTAGCTGGGTGTTATTTCTGTGAGTAATAGTAGATCATAATGTGAAAACGGTATGGCTACCGCACCCCTACTGCCTCCCTCGTAGCTCCATTTCCCACAGATTTCCAAAAATAAGTAAGCATTAGCTAGTCTTACTTACTAACACACTAACACTGCTGGACATGTAATGTGTAGTCCATGGGCATTCAGATAAAATTTGTAAAGGTCCAGTTGCTTACAATGAAACAGCTAACAAGACTGAACGGCGGCAATAGTTAGCTTTTACTGCACCATGGAATTTAATGCATGGAGAATAAAAGCATATTTTTCTGTCTATTCATCTTTAAACACTCATCTTTTCATCTTTAAACACTTTGTTTTTAGTTTGCTAATCAGAGCAGAGAGGTAAATAAAACAAGAACTAAACTCTCTCCTTTCTGAAACAATGTCTCGAGCCCTGTAGCTAATCTCCGGTCTAATGAGCTGTCTTCAATTAAGTTATTTATATAATTTCATATGATTGTACAAGCCACAACAAGGGAACTGAAACTGCTGGAGAAGCTGAACTGGTTCATGTTTAGAGTCACTGAACTACAGCCAGGTTTTTTTTTATATGGTTATCAGCTCTTCTACAGTATTTTCTTTCAAGTACTTGGTTCAATACATGGAAATACTTTGAGTCTGCATTTAGACGTTGACACCTCATTGACAACTCCTGTGAAGTCATAATCACAGTGTTATAATCTCAGAGTGGTATCTGTCGTAAATATCCTCTTCTATGATAAAACTCTTGCTTCCTGACAGCTATGTATTGCGGAGTGCAAGTTTGCTTTCCTTCAAACCCAGATGTTTGTGTCACATGGCAGTGTGATTACATTACTGGGTCATGAATTTATTTATAGAAAGCTACAATTATGATATTTTGCCATATGCAGCTGTAAATTGAGGCTATATACTGGCTATAGCTGTCATTGTACTGACTAATTCAATCAGCTACAAGATCATGCTTTGGTTTACTATGCCTTCAGTGAAGACACAACTAATATTTAAAGCCACTAAAAGTCATTCCAGCAAATCATTTCATGATTGCTGGAAGTGGTTAAAAAGGCAGTGTGGATTTAAACACTGGTTAATGTGGAAACATCCTTTTGGTGCAAATCATACTTGTGCCTGGCAATTTTTCTAGGATCTACCCAATGGCTGTGAAACTGTAAATACATTTGAGACTGGAATATACACCATATTGCCAAAAGTACTGTAAAAAAAAAAATACTGTATGTGGGTCTTCCCCAAACTGTGGCCACAAAGTTGGAAGCACACAATCGTATAGGATGTCTTTGTATGCTGTAGCATTACAGTTTCCCTTTGGTGGAACTAAAGGGCCTAAACCTGTTCCAGAATTACATTATTCCTGTGCACAATGTGAGCTCCATGAAGACATAATTTGCCAAGGATGGTGTGGAAGAACTCGAATTTCCTGCAACTCAAACCCACTGAACACCCTTGGGATTAACTGGAACCCTGACTGCACCCCAGACTTCCTCGCCCAACATCAGTGCCTAACCTCACTAATGCTCTAGTGCGGAGGTCTTCAACAGGGGGTTGTCCGTGGAGGTACTGCATGGTGGTCGCGAAAGTTTTGGTACCAGTTTGATATAACACAATTTCATACACTATATATAATTAGGGGGTCCCCGCTCCATCTTGCCACCAGTTTGGGGGTCCTTGGCCTGGAAAACGTTGAAGACACCTGCTCTAGTGACTGAATGGACATGTCTCCATAGCCTCACTCCAAAATCTAGAGGAAAGCCTTTCATGAAGAGTGAAGGTTATTATAACAGCAAAGGGGAATAAATCTGGAATGGGATTTTTTAAAATGCACAGGTATGATGGTCAAGACTCCAAAAACTTTTGGGCATATAGTGTATTGGATGCATTTGTTTGCTTGGCTATCTGAAACACTATTAGTCAAATTTCAACTTGATGCGAATTCTGATCGTTCTAAACAAACCAAAGCATCTCATCTCAGTGTACACAGATACCCAGATCAGGCAGTATATCAGACTCTTTATAAACCTTGATGATAGCTTAGTCTAGGCAGTTTTATCACTGTATAATACAGGAGGGGTAGAGGAATTTTTAAAACATTTATGAAATTATTTTTCCAGTGTTCTGTTTTCAGGGTATTTTATACTGGCATGGATAATGATTGAAACTGCATATGAATCACTAGCAATAATCTATCTAGCACAGGGATGTGGGGGATTGACTGGGGGTGCTAAACAATTATATTATAATTAACATGAGAGCATGCACAAAACAGTAGCAAATTAAATCACAAGAAAGTGGGAGAATTTTCCTATTTATTTGTCCGACTCGAGTCTGCAGACAGATAATTAATCTCGTTGTCATGTCGCAATCGTGATGCGTCTCGTTTCAACAATCAGACAGGTATGCTGAAACCGCTAGCTCTTCTACTAAGCATTTCGTAATTTTAGCAGCATTTTATATGCTTATCACCTGTTGTTTTCATATTGATTGAGAGGGAATGTGTTGGTAATTACTAGCTACTCAAGTTCATTACATTTCCAGACATGCAAGTAACCATGTTATAGTATGTTATATAGTCAGTAAAAGCATGATCCTAAACAGAAAGTAAAAGGGACAGATTCCTTATCAACATAAGTGGAAAAAAGTTGAGCTAATATGAGACAGATAGTTGCAAAAAAGGGCATCTTTGAGTAGATGGTTCCCAACAGAAAGTTAAAGCTTTGAGACTAAAAAGCCAGTTCAGCAAACAGTGCTGCAGTTTGATTGAAGTCGAAGTGCTGCTGTCAAATGTAAATTTAATTGTGAAATTAAGTTTTACGGACTTTACAATAAGTGACATACAGTGGGTGTGTCACTACATTTGTGGATGGTAATTTTAGTTTTAATCTTTGAAATTGTAGTTTAAAAAAAAAAAAACTTATTTCATAATATTTAAATTGTCTTTGAAACATTCATTGAATTCAGCTCTCCACTAAAAGTTGCCGTTTTGTTGTAATTATTAATATAAATGTTAAAAAATAAAATACCATTAGCTTATTCTAGCAGGGTCATTCACATAATCATTAGTTTGACCTTATATTCATATTTATTATTGTGATGTGTACCAGGGTGATAAAAATATGTAATTAAATTAACGTTAGGAAAGTATTTAAAGTAGTAAATTATTTAGTTCTTTGGTGATTATCGCCCCCAACACTTCTTTTTTTATTTTTATTTATTTATTTATTTATTTACATTTGAGCCCCTGAGGATCTCTCCACACATCCCTGATCTAGCAGATGTCCATAAACCATGGCCTTTTACGTCTACAGATTCCACATGACCTTTCAAAGTACACTTGACTGCCTGTTGATTATTTTATGTTAACAGAAGCTTTTTATTCCTCTTATACCATAGCAATTTACCCATGCTGACCATTTTGCAGATTGAACAGCACATTGTACTCAACAAGCTCTGTTTTCGTACTTTTAAAGTTAATAAGACAAAAAAAGCACTTTGTCATGTTATTGAGAAAACACAGACTAGAGACGCCTACATGTCAGATAACTTACAGTTACAGCTTTAACTCTGACTGTTTCAAAGCACTGACACTGGAGACTCCTTCCATAAATGATAAATAAACACTTCCTCATATAAAACTTTGTCATATCAACCATTACACACAGATGTTTAATTTGTTTATGTGGAGTGTCAACCATATAAGTCACCATGTGAGTTGTTACTATAGAAACGTTAACACATTAAAATGAGTGCATTAATGTCATGTCTTTTCTAAAATTGGAAAAGATTAGGTACTCTCTGGGTGCCAACTCTGATAAGTTCTACAGGAAGTGGCAGCCTTTCTTAACCTTTTTCAAATCTTTGTTGTGTTTGCCTTCTGATTCTCGTTTTGTTAATTCAATGTGATATACGAAATTAGGTCTGTAATTTTTTTTTTCTTGTTTATATAAATACGGGTTTCTGTGTACTGCAGATTTTCTTATTGTTGGTGATGTTCCTGTTTGTTTTCCAAAGTGCCATGTCTTTCAATAAAGATATTGGAAAAAAAAATTTTTAAATGAGTGCATTAATATTATAAACCTGTGCTTTGCCTTGTAATCAGTGCAACTAATCGAGCTGTGCTGCTATAGAAAATTAATCCACAAGCCTCCTGACAAGCCAGAATTAAGAATTCAACAGAGCTGTGGTATAAATAAATTGATCTGTGGCCATTATCATATCATCTGTTGACTTCCAAATATAATATAGTCGACATGTTTTACTGACTATTGTGTTATTTGTTCATGTTATTTGGGGCAGTGATGGTTTAGCGGTTATTGATCGGAAGGTCAGAGGTTCAAGCCCCAGCACTGCCAAGCTGCCACTGTTGGGCCCTTGAGCAAGGCCCTTAACCCGCTCTGCTCCAGGGCCGCTGTGTCATGGCTGACCCTGCGCTCTGACCCCAGTTTCCTGACATGCTGGGGTATGCGAAGAAGAGAATTTCACTGTGCATATGTACAGCGTATGTGACCAATAAAGACTCCTTATATTGTAGGCAAAAGCATCATTACTAACCTCAAATAGGCCTTGGAACACATTCACATTTTAAAAATCGTACCAAGATATACAGCTGAAGAGCTTAAAACAGCAAAACATTGTTCTGAATTAGTAATGGACCTGAACTGCTTTATGAAAAGTATATTGTATATTTCCATAAGAAAATCACACACAGCGATTTGATTTTTGAGCCCAAAGACATTTAAAATTCCTCAGTTGGAACAATTCTGTAAATCTTAAAGCTCCTTTCATTTTCACAATGTCTCTCCTGTTTCAGCTGCAAAGCTCAATAACAATTATACCCTTTTCCAGTGGGCTGTTGTTCCAAATTAGCCTGATGATCTACATGTTCAGATTCTCGCACTGAAGTTAGGTATGCTGTGGTTAGAGGATTTTTTTACGAGAACTTGTGCAAACTTGGATTTCCACTTGACCTCAACCAGATGCCACTTACCAGCTCTTTGCCAACCAGCATTTTGATTGATACATTGATTGATGCTAATAATGCCAAGCTCTTATACAATAAATGCCATTTGGATGAATCACCAGTTTGCTCATAGGGAAACATGAACATTAATCATATTGTGTAAATACAGTTAAATCGTTTTTTGTTTCAGTTTCCCCCTTTTTTGAAAGTTTATTTCTTGACATAATAAAGTGTCTAAATATACTCAGAACACTGGTGAATTGTTAACCTAATAACCTGGGATATTTGATATTGTTGTCCCCTTTTTCTCAGTTTATTTCCAGTCCATTGCTAAATATAGGGCTTGGAATCATGCCATTTAACTGCTGCTATGTTGCTGTCCATTTGCTCACAGTACTCTGAATCCCAGACCAGGCAGCTGATGCCTGAGGGTCCTGCCTGATGTCAGAGAGATTTGTTTAGACAGTCAGTGCAGAGCCAACTGACTATTTCCAACCCTCAAACACAGCCTTCATATCAGAAAATTTCTGCATTAACTGATAGATGATAAATGCTTGGACGTTGCATGTGGGTTCTGTACTTCCAAACAACTCAGGATGACAAATGGGGTTTGCCATGCTGAAATGGTTTCTCTGACCTTACCTCTTCATGTTCAGACACTGCTGCAAACCTAACTGCATTCTTGGTACTCCGCAGCAAAATGAGGCATTACAGAACAAAGTGAAATGTAGTGGTCGAGATGTTTAGAAATGAGTAATTGATAATGATATAATTAGACAGATGACTTTATTCAGGAGCGTTTTAAAACAGTTACAGTGGTGTGAAAAAGTGTTTGCCCCCTTCCTCATTTCCTGTTCCTTTGCATGTTTGTCACACTTAAGTGTTTCGGAACATCAAACCAATTTAAACAATAGTCAAGGACAACACAAGTAAACACAAAATGCA
>JAFFST010049611.1:220350-231017 GCA_022414735.1 Noturus placidus
TGTGAACAGGTGTGGAAATAATCAGGCCTGAGTGTGGCTAGAGAAATTGAACTCAGGTGTGGACAACCACAGTTATAGTAAGGGGGGCAATCACTTTTTCACACAGGGCCATGATGGTTTGGATTTTTTTTCACCTTTAATAATAAACACCTTCATTTACAAATTGCATTTTGTGTTTACTTGTGTTGTCCTTGACTATTGTTTAAATTGGTTTGATGTTCCGAAACACTTAAGTGTGACAAACATGCAAAGGAACAGGAAATGAGGAAGGGGGCAAACACTTTTTCACACCACTGTAGATGTGCTGAAACTTGCTGCAGGTTATAATTTCTATGACAAAATTGCAGAAAAATGTGCATTGGTCTCAGAAAAACTATTGGATGTCTCTGTAGCTGAATTCTGGCAAACAGCCAAAATCAGAAATCAGTTAAAAAATCTGCTTTTAACATACTTTGACACCTCGACTTTAGCAACTAAAACGAAAAATATTTCAACAAAATGACATGGAAATGTTCCTGTTGGGTAAGGAGCCAGGAGCAAGTGGTGGTAAAAGCAGTCAGCTTGCCTAAAAGAGATCTAAACCTTTACTAGCCAAGAGTGATTTCAGTGTTGAATGTCAGGCTTTGATCACATTTTTGGACATTTACATGCTGTAGTGAAAGAAACATAAGCCTAATCAGTTCAGATTGTAATCAGACACTGGCTGTCAGAATGTCCCGTGATGAACCGACACAGCAATCGGATTGCGGTCTTTAAATGCAATTTTCTCCATTTTCACTTTTGGGGGTAACCAGACCTTAAAATTCAGGTTGTGATATGTGCAAATGAGAAACATATTTGAGTTTGGTGGTTTTCAGAGCTGTGTGTAGTCAGAAATATCAAAATTTTTACCATGTCAAGGGTTTTTCCCAGCCATGTGTGTGTTCAGGAATTGTTCAACATATTTCTTTAAGCTTGTCACCAGGCAGATAATGATAGAGTACTTTACTACTGTGTCCCAGAAATGTAGGCAGATACAAGTCTCAGGAAAATCCCACAGGTTTTCTTTTTTTTTTTTTTTTTAATCTAGAGACTGTATGCAGAGTTTTGGGTTAAACACATTCAGTCAGAAGAGGGTTCTTGTGGTCTACAGATCAGCTCTCCAGATAAACAATTAGTTGCATGTGGCATTTCTCGCATAATACATGCTTATGCATCTCATACCTGTCAGGTTAGAATGGCTTGAGATTTTAGTCCAGTTTTCCACTGAGTAGGTGCAATATTCCTAGTATATTTAGAGTGTATTATTGTGGTTCACTTGCTTTAACTGATGTCCAGTGATTTTGCAGAATGGTCTAAGTGTCCCAGAGTTGCACCATGCTTGTCTTGACAAAGTCACACACAGATTTGTACATCCTGGTACATGGAGGCTCAATGTTGTGTTCTGCTTGGACATCACGCTCAAAAGCCAACTACAAAATCTGTCCAGTTGGCTGATCATCCATTTTAAGTTATTTTCATCCAAGTGATTTATATCTAGTAGTACACAATACAGTAATTTCAATCCATCAGTACTAAATCATGGTCTGTGGTTTGTTCGCTTGTCTGAGGCCGTATTATTTTCACTATTTATATTATCGGTTACTTTGCACACTTACTCACAAGGAAACGTCCTGGAAATTATTACGAGAGATTTGTTGCAGTTGATGAGCAGGGCTGTTTGCAGCTCATTTTTGATAATCGTGCAGCTATTAAATGTAAAAAAATAAATGTGATTGCAGTAATTAGCTCATTGCAGAACATAAACACAATAACATGAGAGCATCCTGTTTTTCAAATTAGTCAAAATTATGTTAAAATGATACCATCAGCCTGGTAGGGTCTGTTACCAAAAATATTTGACGTAATATAGATGAGGTGCATTTTTCCATGTTCTTGCTCTCTCGCATGCTGAGCCGAGGTAGTCACATTATCCTCTCTCATTTATTCTTTCATTTGCTGGGAATATGGGAGGCTGATAAACGCTGAGTATGGATTAGTGAATGATGATATGCATCTTAGAACTGTGGGTTTCATGTACCTAGTTTTGGTGAGTCATTATGTGAATAGATGGCTGGAGGCAAAGAATCTATTCAGTGACTTTTTTCTTTTGCACTAGTAAAGTTTAGCCCTAACCAACCTGAGGATTTTCATTTTAACTTTATAATTAAATGAATTCAAAGCTGAATCACTCGTGAATGTTTTTTTTTTTTCCAGAACCCAGGTTAGACGAGGTTCTCCCGAGGTCACTCTGCAGCAGACTGGTTCAGGACAGTCTCATGTCTCCAGGACTGTGAAGCGTTATCCTTCATCTACAGCACCCATAACCTCAAATGCTCTGCCTATTGCAAACGGACACAACCATGGACACACGCACACTCAGCATGTCACCTACTCTAATGGCCAGCCACATACCTCCAGCAAAACAGTGACTCCAACAGGTTAAAACACACACACACACACACACACACTTACACACACACACACACACACACACACACACACACACACACACACACACACACACACAGTGTCTCCAGCAGGTTATAATCCACTTATTTTCTCAGATAACACTTTACTGAAGGGCAGTGAGAACTACATAAGCCTGTCATGACAACTGTAGACATTTTTGTTTTCGTTATATAATGTGCTTTTTGTACACACACATATGGCATGAACTCCACAAGACCTCTGAAGGTGTGCTGTGGTATCTGGCACCAAGACGTTAGCAGCACATTTTTTAAGACCGGTAAGCTGTGAGTTGAGACCTCTTTGGATCTGACTTGTTTGTCCAGAACATCCCACAGATGCTTAATCGGATTGAGATCTGGGGAATTTGAACACCAAGTCAACACTCTAAACTCTTTGTCATGTTGCTCAACCCTTCCAGAACAATTTCTGCAGTGTGGCAGGGAGCATTATCCTGCTGAAAGAGCTCACCGCCATTTGGGAATACCGTTATCATGAAGGGATGTACTTGGTCTTTAGGTAGGTGGTATGTGACACAGTAATTTTCACATGAAAGCCAGGACCCTGGTTTTCCCTGCAGAACATTGCCCAGAGCATCAAACTACCTCCTCCGGCTTGCCTTCTTCTCATAGTGCATCCTGGTGCCATCTCTTCCCAAGGTAAATGACACACACACACACACGTCCTCCACATGATGTAAAAGAAAACGTGATTCATCAGACCAGGCCACCTTCTGCCATTGTTCCATGGTCCAGTTCTGATGCTCATGTGAACATTGTAGGAGGTTTCAGCAGTGGACAGGAGTCAACATGAGCACTCTGACCGGTCTGCGGCCACACAGCCCCATACAAAGCAAGCTGTGATGCACCGTGTGTTCTGACATCTTTTTATAATAGCCAGCATTAACCTTGTCAGCAATTAGTGCTACAGTAGCTCTTCTGTGGAATAAGACCAAACGGGCTAGCCTTCACTCACCACACACCTCAGTGAGCCTTGGGCACCCATGACCCTTTCTCCGGTTCACCAATTGTCCTTCCTTGGACCACTTTTCGTACTAACCACTGCATCCTGGGAACACCCCACAAGACCTGCCGTTTTACACATCCTCATAGGAACCACGAATGGAATAATGTACCAGGACATATTACCTTTGTTAATAGTTATGAATACATACTTTATTCATATTTATAAGTACAAAGACAAAAGACATTATGTTTGTAAAGTTGAAGTGGATATATGTACTGGAAGTATATTAAATAACAAAAACAAATGTGTCATTTGAATACTTATTTCCCTTAGGTCTATTTCACATTATAGTTGACCAAAGCAGACTTTATGCCTGGAATAAGTGTTTAGAAATGTTTGTGTAGGTTTATGTCAGTTGTCATAAAGGGCTTATGTAGGTGTAGCCTTCAAAACACTGCCTTTCAATAAAGTGTTAGCGTCTGTCACACACACACACACACACACACACACACACACACACACACACACACACACACACATATGGAGGCGTTCTCCATGGAGCTGATTTGTGTTTAGATACACTGGAAACTCTTGTTAATTGAGACTGTTAATATGTCCACAGGGAAATTTGTGCCCAAACAAGCACATACAAACATAAACAGAGACCTGAAAACACTCATTTATCACTGTCATCTTAACATAGTTGCAATCAAACACATGTCATGCACGCTCTTCATTTAAATCAAGTGTTACACTAGGGGGAAAGATCCTCTCCTTGATTTTTGACACACAAGCACACACAAGGTGTGTTTGATGTCTTACTCCTAGTGCCTTAGGGCCATATTTTTCTCTTCCCACCTCAGCACACGTGCGCTACACAAACCCCATAAACACTTTGAACCATTACTTTGTACTTCAAAGCTTCTCCTTTGTCATCTACATCATAGCTAGGAAATTTTTAAATCAGCATTTTCAATTTAATAGAAATAAAATCCTAATCAAATTAGTTCCAGAAAAAAAAAATGAATAAAGAATGACATGGGCATATGGACAGCATCTAACAACACCCTCAAATTATACTACAATGGCAATGTTTAACAAGTTCAATCCTCACAAACATTCCAAGAGATCCCTGCTTTCAGACGTCTGTTTTTCCATCATTTACAAGGCAACGGGAGTTGAACAGGTTCCCACCATTACACAAGACTTCCCTTCCAACTGCAAACGGACACACACACACACACACACACAGACGCTCGCACACACACGCACGCACACACGCACGCTCGCACACGCCTTATCCTCGTGATGCTCTCTCTCTCGCTCTATCTTGCTCTGGAGAGCTTTTGCAGTGACACATCCTTCCAGCTATCCAGACTCATGTACACACACACTTGCACCCACACACACACACTGACACGCATATGCACTTACACTGTTATAAACCTCCTGTTCTATCAGTGTCCAGGCAATGAGAGTGTGACTTGTGAAGATGCAGCACTTCTTGTTTGTGTCTGTTCTGTGCTTTCAGCTCATGCTTTTTCGTTGCCATTCTTCTCCGTTACAATTTTTAGGAGCAAACCTTACAGCTAATGTGGACCGTATCAAGATCGTCTTTACACCCATGGTGTGTAGGAGGATTTGCCAAGGGGGGCAATGCTACACTAGCTGCGAGCGTGGAGATAAGACCACGGTGTACAGCGAGAACCAGGGCCCACCAGCCAAGACCAACGGCTTCAGACTCTGTAAGTCTCTCATAGTCTCACAGCTTGTGCATTTCTGAATTGCTTCTGAATTTCTCACAAGAGCATGTTTTGTCTTTGACAAAAAAAAAAACCCAAATCTTTCTCTTCTTTGAGATGCACTGAAATGAAACATTTTGTAGAGAGCTTTCAGCATGCTATTAAAAAGTGAAAGAAAGGGAGAAAATCGGCTCTGTGATTGTGCACTGAGACCTAGAAGGTGCCAGAGATGGGGAAACCACACACTCGTCCCACGCTCCCTCCTCTCTACCCCCTGCTTGCATGCGGTTTACACCTCGCTTTGAACCTCACCTTAACCATTTCATATGCTCAACAAAAGAAAAAGAAAGACAGGGGGCGGGAAAGAGAAGGAGAAAGGGAGCAAGATTTAACAGCGATTACATTAAAGCCACTTTTATCCACCTGCTTTAGCCCAGAGCCAGCATGGAGGGCCTGAGGAGAGGCAACAATGCTGAGCTGCCTCTCCTAACAGCTCAATCCGCTTTACAGGGAAATCTCGCACTCTCCCACTGGATCTGTGTGTGGTTAATGAAGCACATTTCATACACCAGAGCTCAGTTAACACCAATGGACTGTTTAATGCCCAGCCAAGTCCTTTTTATCGCTGGTGAGAACATACTTGTAATATAGAGCAGTGACTCAATGGGGCTTGAAGCTGTTTCTTCTCTTTTTTCAATACCATGACATTGGACTGATGCAAAAAAGATGCAGATCATTTAGATTGATTTATTTGTAACTGTATATATAGAACTACAGTCCACTCTGAAACTATTGGAATGGTAATGCCAATTAAATTATTTTTGCTACAAAATGAAGACATTTGGATTTGAGATCAAAAGATGAACATGAAAAGAGAGTATAGAATTCCAGCTTTTATTTCATGGTATTTATATGTAGCTGTGTTAAATGACATAGAACATAACGCATTTTTTATCAGACCACAATTTTTAGATGAGCAAAAAAATTGTACGGCGTGACTGACCGGTGTTTCTTGTTGCCCAGGTGTGTTCTGTTAGATTCATTGTTTAAACTATAAATAGCTCTGAACATCTACTTTTGGTTTTAGCCTTCAGTTTCTCATTTGAAGACTGCATTTGTTGTTAAAAGGATAAGCCAATATAAAGATCAGAGAGCTGTATATGGGAGAACAGCAAGCCGTTTTGAAGATGAAAAAAGAAAGAAAATCCACTAGTGTACTGCGCAAGAGACACTGAATGGGTCGGCCAAGGAAAACAACAACAGCTGATGACAGAAATATTGTGAGAGCTGTGAAGAAAAACCTCAAAACAACACTGACATCAGCAAGAACCTCCACAGGGCAGGGGTCAAGGTATCACAATCCATCATTCGAAGAAGACTTCGAGAGCAGAAATATACAGGCCATACCACAAGATGCAAAGCACTCAATCGCAGTAAGAATTGAAAAGCCAGATTGGAATTTGCAAAGAAATACAGAGATGAAGATCTGAGAGCACAAAAAGGTTCCCAAAAGGTTCTGGAACCAAAATTTATCTTTACCAAAGTGATGGAAAGGCCAGAGTGTAGAGAAAGAAATGATCTGCTCATGATCCAAAACATACAAGCTCATCTGTGAAGCATGGTGGATGTAGTGTCGTGGCTTGGGCTTGTATGGGTGCTTCTGGAACAGGCTCACTAATCTTTATTGATTAACATGAGATAACTCATGATGGTAGTGGCAGAATGAATTCAGATGTTTACAGGAACATTTTGTCAGCCAGTTTACAGAGAAATGCATTCAAATTAATCAGGAGGTACCATTGAGAACTAAAGGGGCAGTTTAGTACTCTTTTCTGAAAGTGTAGTGTAGGAACGGTTTATAGTTAAGGGTCTAGACCCATGTCCTGGGTGTTAGAGCCTTTCTGGTGTGGAAACAGTTTCTTGAAGTTTTCTGTGTAGAACATTTAAGGGTTCCCTCTGAGGGAGAAGTGAAATTTGATCTTAGTTACACATAGCTTGTGTCCAAATGATTTGGGAAATGTGATTCATTTGCTTGAATTAACAATCCATAAACAAGGAAAAATCCACCCTGAATGACTTATAATTAACATCAGTTGTTCAGTGGTGTCCAAAAGTTTAAACTTCTTTCATTGACATCTTGGTCTATTTTTTCATTTTGGTTAATGGGTTCCTTCATTACCCACAATGCCGTTCATCTACCTGCTGATAGTGGTGCCAGTGGGAATTAGCTACAAATAGAGAACGATGCAGCAGCTCTTTAATCCTTTGGCCTGTTTAGCTCTCTGACCTCCTTATCTGTACACTCTACTCAAACAGATAAAGTTCCAAGGCTTCAAATTTCATGTTACTACCATTGTCATCACCATCGTACTTGTAGATCTCTTTTTAGATCACTGACTAGCTGAGTCAAGTCTCTGCCATAAATCAGTGAAACTTTGCCATATAGATGCATTCAATTCTGGAAATATGAGTCCAACATTGTCTCCATTACGTCTACATTGGATTTCTCATTAATATTAAATTAAATGTCCCTTGAAAATGTTGTGTGAGTGCTCTTTTGTTTTTGATGAGCTAACAACGAAAAATGACTGTTATTACTTATAATATTAAGTACCATTGTTGTTGCCCTAGCATTGTCCTCCTGTGACATTTACATGGCAGACACCATTTAACTTCACATGGGAATAACGAAAATACAGAACCAAACCAAATTAGCAATAGAATCTCTAGTCACATCACAGATAGTTCAATATAAACACATTTAATGTGCTTCAGTGTGAAGGGCTCCTTTAATAGTAGCGGTTTGGAACATGTCGGGCTGCTTTAAACACTTTCACAGCTTGGAAGTATTGAAGGTTGGAAAGTACATTCCTGCCAACATCTGAGAGATGACCTGAGTTATATTTTTTATCCTTGTTCTAATATTGAGCGACCTCAGATACAGCATTGGATGTTACTGGTGTAATACATGTACTATTAGGAATGTAAGGTGGCATCTCATGTTGTAGTTATGTGGAGAATTTCAGGCACTCATCCCTGCATAGGTGGTGAGTCAACTGTCACATGTCCTACATTTATTACATTACATTTATTCATTTATCAGACGCTTTTATCCAAAGCGACTTACAAATGAGAGCACACTCATTCACCAATGGTAGCAGAGCTTCCATGCAAGGCGCTAGCTTGCCATCGGGGGCAACTTAAGGTTCAGTGTCTTGCCCAAGGACACCTCGGCATGGGATCACCCGGGCCGGGATTCAAACCACCAACCCCACGATTAGTGGATTAGTGGACAACCCGCTCTACCAACTGAGCCACAGCCGCCCAGCATGCCCAGCCACAGCCGCCCAGCCGTGCTGATGTTTAATATTTAGACCAGTGATATCTGGGAACTGTGTAAAGTCACACCCACATGCACATATGAACAAAGACACAAATAAGTGTGCTTGAGGAATATAGAATCATCAGCAATAAACAAGGATTGGACTTTACAATGCTAACTGCATGATGAGACCTGGCTATGAAACATAGAAATATCAGATATAAATAGACAATCTAATTAAGTCCTAAAAGCAAACAGGTGAGCACAATAGGTAACAGACCAATGACAGGACAGTGACAAAAACTCAAACAAATGCACATGTCAGAACAAACAATAGCATGGACAACGAATGACAACTGTGTGTTGAGAGGGGGAATTTGTAACAGCGGTCTCTTCCAGGATACCCCCATTCACAAGGAATCCTCAGGGAGAGTTCACTGAATGGTGTGATAAGGATAAAAATGATGTTAATCACATGCTATGTCATCAGATGTCAACACTGTTGAACAGTTATGGGAGATTTTGGCAAGACACTGCTGTCCACTATAGTCAAACAACAGTTGAGGGAATATCTTTTGCAAGAATGACATTAATTTCTCCAGCACAATTCTGGAGACTTGTAGAATCTATACCGAATATTTTTACTCAGACACTAAGACACTATGTTGTTTTTCCTTTAATTTGTCTCCTGGTCTTTCTCAGACAGCTTGTTTCAATTCTTTGTCTTTTTTCTCTGTCTATTTTCACACACTACAACTATTATCTCAAAAATATGTTTAAACAGTGTTGTTCAAATGAGGAGAACATATGCGTTTTTGCGGTCAGAACTATTTTCACTATTTTGTGACTACAAAGGCCCTTCCTTTTATTGCTTCTTTGAAGTCTGACTGCAAGTGGGTTCAGTTTGCTGGGCTGGGATTCCCCGGTCACAGGTATATAGGGCCCAGGCACTGCTGACAGAAGAAAAAAGAGAATTAAAGAAGCTCTGTGAAACCACAGCTGTTCGTCTGTGTCTTTCCGTTCTTGCTCTCCATGAATGCAAAAATGAGTCTGGTTTGTGATGGTGTTGTCTGTTCAAAAGAAGATCTGGCATGTAGTTTGAAATCTTTTGGTGTTTATACACTACTAATGGTTATGTAATTTGCTTATTAAACAAAATTAATGTGGTTATTGGTCTGTAAGTTCAGTCATGACACTGTTTGGCTATTAAAATACAGGAAGTTTTTACTGGTACTTAGGAAAGCCTAAAGGAAGCAGAGGTCAAGCCGGTACCGTCTTCCCATTAATATGAGGAGCACCTTAATGTGTTTTTCCTGAGAGTACATTTTAGAGTTCATAAATCCCCATTCAAATGAGTGTTGAAGACCAAGTGGTCATGAACAGTTCAGAGGCTTTGCTGCCCAAAGAAAAGCTCATTATATTCCTCTGTTTGCAAAATGTTTTGCCCTATTTGTGGGTTGAGATTTCCAAAGTATCCTCACACACTCATTTCTTATCTTCTAGTTTTCTGTCAGATTCCGTGCTTGAATGGAGGACAGTGTATTGGGCAAAATGAATGCTGGTGCCCATCAAACTCCACAGGAAAGTTCTGTCACCTTCCGACTCCGACTCCCAGGAAACCCTCACAGGGCCGTCAACCCAACAGCAATAGAGTGCAGAATGGTTCATCTCACACTGTCTACACCCTGCCCCTGTCCAACCAGCAAGGTAAAGGCAAAACAATCATGGACCCAAATGTGGCTGTGCCTTTTACATACTGATACATCTTAATACATTTCATAAGAGAATTAAAGAGGAAGGAATGCAGCATCTGCTAACATCTTTCTGTTCATGCTTTAAGACAGATTTGTAAGTTTACACAGTTTGTGTTCCCATGTATGACATAATTTTTTATTACTTGGATTTAGGTTTACAGAAATCAGAAATTGTTGAAAAAGTCCAATATTAATGGTTATATCTGGATCTCGTTTTGTGCACATGTTTTATGTGGCTCATATTGTTCGCAGAGTGTTCCTTGTTCAGCAAACTCATTACGAATATGGAAACCAGAATGTGTCTCACCAACGCCATGTCCATGTCTACGCTAACAAAGAACACCTGTCACTTTCAATTCCAGAAAATTTTAATATTCTTCTCCTAGGGAAAAAAAA
>JAFFST010049611.1:231037-270237 GCA_022414735.1 Noturus placidus
TATATATATATATATATATATATATATATATATATATATATATATATATATATATCACTCTTATCACCTTTCTTTTCATTGTTCAGCATTAAGTAGATGCAGAAGCTCTCGTGTGGCCTTCAATCCTCTGCATTCTGTTCTCATTTGCCTGTTGACCTTTATGCTGTGTTTTAGTAAGTCTAATTCAGTGGCAGGGATCACATCTGGCCACTGTTACATCACTGCACAAGAATCTCAAGCTTTGTGTAGCAACTGAAACAGAACAATTAAAGAGCTTCTTCTGTACTGTGTAATACATAAAGCTGAGTGTACACTTGAACAAGTGATATCTGAAAGGTATGGCATGTCAGATTTCCCTCAGGCACTAGATGGTCAAGGGAGGCATGTTACCTACTACTTACTGGTCCAAGCATCATTTATGTTTTTACTTGATTCAGTATTTCTATAATATAATAATGGTGTATAGCAATATGAGTCAATAACTGTGTGTGGAATTATCATTGCATCAGTATGTTACATTGTTTTTCATTAATAGATGAGTATTATGTTAATAACCTTCCTATATAGTCATAATGTTATGACTGTTTCTCTGTTTTTGTAGCCTCCCTTTTACCCTCGCTGGTGAATGTGCATGTCCAGCACCCACCAGAAGCTCAATTTCAGATCCACCAGGTTGCACGGGTCAAACCGGGCCAAACAGTTGAAACAGGACACTCAGTACAACAGCGCTCTCAGCCTGGCAATAATCATATCAATGCCAATGGGAATGGCAATGGGCAGAACAGCGTGCGCAACACTGGTCAGAACAATGGGCAAAACCACCACAGGCTACATATTAACCTAAATGGACATGTGGGACGGTGTTTCCAGGAAACAGTTGATGGAAAGGTATGTCAAGCATACAAATTAAGACTGGACTGACTAAAAGTACGCAAAGTACAGATGCATTTGAGTTGTGGTACTCATGACTTGTCATGGTCTCAGGATAATTATCATTTACTGTTTCAGCACGAATGAATCTTAGTGTGTCAGTATTTTGATACAACCCAGTCTTTATAATTGCATAAGGTAACAATTTCCTTCAAGGTTCTCAATTGGCTTGAGTTACTTGGCCTCAGCTCAGTTCTCATTGACCCTTACTGAATATTTTCCCTGTCTCTGAGTTCACCTCCTCTTGTCTCAGTTATAATTTGGACTCAGTATAGATGGTACTGATTACAACACTCAGACATGTCTCAGTACAGTACTTGTATTCCATAAGAGCCACAGGTGTTTGGATGGACACGCAGAGTCTGTTTATAAGGCATTTCCGAAACTCATGGTCATAATCCAAAGCAGATATCAGAGCATGGGAGGTCAGCTTAAACTGTTCTATAATCCAAAATGAAGAAACAATGGTAAGCTAAGTCAATACATGATAAATTAAACAAATGACAAACACAAGAAGCAGTAATATACACAGAGCAGGAAAACATCTCAGCATACAAAGGGAAACAAAGATACAGATGCTACAATTAGACACAGGTGAATCTAAAGATGAGGGGCATGGCTCAGGCAAGGCCAAAGGAGTCTAGAGTAGCCAGTCCACCTAGTGGCATGTTTTTGAGAGTTGGGAGGAAACTGGAATACATGGAGGAAACTCACATGGCCATGGGGAGAATATGAGAAATTCTGCACAGACAGTAACCTGAGCTCAGCTTGGAACCAGAGACAGTGGAGCTGTGAGGCGGCAACACTACCCGCTGTGCCTCTGCAAATTATTGAATTATTTTAAATGCTATTTGGGCAAGAGATTACAGTCCTCCTTTCCTGAAATTCATATTAACTCGATTTATTGCACAGCATTTTGACTGTTTTTCTTGAGATGCTCTATATAAATAACGCTGACCTGACTTGACTCCCAAACCTAGCCAGTAAACAAAAAATGAGAAAAGGTTAAGAATAATTTTGTCCAAATTTAATGTGAAGCACGTATGAAGCTTGTGCACACATAGTAAGCTTTAGTATTTTAACATGTACTGTATTAATGAACGTAAACCACATATATAAAACTTCAAATGTACTATAATATAGCATGGTATATTTTCATGGGGTAATTTTGCCAATTCCTCTAATCATCAAAAACTCCATCACATGCCCATATCTCTTTGTTCTAATGATTTATTGCTCTAAATTACAACCAAGGACTTAGTGAAAGTTCATTCAGACATTGCAATGACAGCAATTTATTTTCTAAAACAAAAACATACAGTAGCTAGTATATGTTGCTGTCAGACAGGAAGGAAGCTCTGCTTCTGATTTACTCCACAGTTGGAATTTATGGACCCTGTGAAGTTTAGCACGCCTCAGATCCCAGTCACATTAACAGAGGTGTAATGATTTGGGGCCAAAAGGGCAGACACTGTTAGGCAGAGGATCCATCTGGAATGTGGTAAAGAGACAAGCTATAGCAAACATGATCCTTCAACGCAATATTATACAGCTCATTACATCACATAAGGTTATATATTTTTCATTTGCTATGGTCTCAGTTTCCAAACCAAGCAATTTTGTGTGCAAGGCTTAAACTCTATTAGACAAATGGAGCATGAGTAGTCTAAATTATAAGCTTATAAAAGCTTTTGCTGAAAAACAGTACATTCCGTATTTGTCTCTTAATTGTCTCTGTCTGGCCTATTAGTAGTCTTGACAAGGACAGAACATACTGAATGCAAAATGACTCATCATTTTTTCCATTTAGGATAAATTCATATACAGGCATGTTTACTGGGACTAGAGACATGATGCAAATGCCCTAGTAGTATAACTGACATAACAGTGACCTGGCTTCCAAAGTCCCATAAATCTGAAATAAATTCAGATCCTAATCTCACAGTAAGCTCAGATCCATGTGCAATGTGCCAGGGGAGGAGAGAGTGGAATAAAAGAGACTGCTTTTGTCCTCTCTAACCGGACTCAGCTGCTCCTCATCTTTTTTGTTTTAAATGTGACGAGGCACATGTGTAAGCCTTTTTAAGCACAACACACATTTCGCATTTAGGTATCAGAAGGAAGGAAGGATGCTAAAAGAAAAGGAGATTTGTGATGATACTGCCTGGGTTTTCTGCAGCTCCTCTGATGCTAGAACAGGCCTGGGTTTCATAATATACTTCAACTGCCTGTTCCAAAACCTTTTGTCACATTCATCCCCTTGAAAAGACCCTTGTGTTTGTTACGAAACATGAGTCGCTGGAATTTGTGTTATTGTATGTTTGTGTGATTATATTGCAGTGTGGGAAGCCTCTGCCAGGTCTTACCAATCATGAAGACTGCTGCGGCAGTGTGGGAGCATCATGGGGTCTACACAAATGCACAGAGTGTCCCAGCAAACCAGGTGAGACTCTCGTACACTGAGGGCTAACACAAACTGTATGTCTGCGAAAAATCTATCAGATGGCTCTATGGCTGAATTCTAGCCAGCTGCTAAAAAGATAATCAAATTGATTTTTGTTTTTTTGGCATATTTTGACACCGCTACTTAAGTTTCACTACAATGCATTTCACTAAGATGACATGGAAATGTTATTTACTTTTTAATCTTGTCTAGGATTTTATCCTGCAAAGATCATGTTGGTAAGGAGCCAGTTTAAATAAATACGGTGGTAAAAACAACTAGTCTTCCTAAGGATGCTAGCTAAAGCTGATTTAACACTGTGCAATTTCAGCTGTCTTTTAAGATTATTGCACTATATGAGACGATCCCAATAAAATCTGGGCCAAATTCTATAACAGAGTGTGTAATAATGTGTTCTCCATGTCAGATTATATGATGAAGATTTATTAACAATGGAGTTTAGAGAAAATTACTGTTCTTAAAAAGAAACATATTTCATTTCTTGAAGGTCTGTAGATTTTTGGACCATATATTGTAAGGAAATAAATAAATAAATAAATACATTTAAAAAAATCACCTTTTGAAAGATGTTCACAAGCCACCATAAATATATACCAAAATCATCTTCTTCTGAGTTCACATTACTGAAGGTAGAGTGTGCATGTGGTATGTTTACTACCCCTTTCCCTTTCAAACGAGTTTGCGTTTTAGAAACTCAACAAGGCAACAAATCTAACCAGGCATTTCTTTGGATGAAGGCACCTTGGCAAAACCCACTGCTGTGAGATTGCTGAGCTTTGCTCAAGACAAGCAAGTGCCAACTCTTTCTCCAATCTGTAGTCCTTTTGAAAAGACACAGTTTACACTCAGCCTGGTTTACTTTGTGTATACAGAATGAAAGTTGACTGCTGGCAGAGTTGCAGTGCTTCATGCTGTGTGGTACTAAATGGACAATGTGTGAGGCATGCTGTACATGTTCTGTGCCTTAGTAGTTCTACTTTTAGGTATTTGTTAAACCTATTTGTCTATATTACCTATAGATATCCAGATAATGATAGGAATGAATGATCATTTACAACATTTTTGTGAAAAAATGCTTCCCAAAAAATAATAACATTTATAAATAGTTAAGAGTTAAGATGGGCTTAAGCATAGACACAACATATTTAGCTGTAATGATAAACTGGATAGTGGACCTGCCTCAAAGAGATTTGTAATACAAGACACTGGTCCCAATGTACTAATAAAGAAGCAGATTTGTATGTAATGTGAGAGAATGTAGGTAGTGGCAGTATTGCAGGCCATCACATTATTCATTCACCATATCCTTCACTTTTTCCCTTCAGGAGGAGGGAACATGCACTTGCACTTGTACATACTGACTATCAGACATACTGTAAGACCGTCATATTTGTTTCCTTATTAAGCATAGTCAGTAATCCGAGGCAGACATCAGCTCACTGGTGGCGAGCCTTCAGATCATTGACAGATATTTACTCTCTTTTTTTTCTGCCTGCCAGAAGTTCTTCATCTCCTAACTTTCCAGATGTGTCTCCGCTCTCTGCTCTTTGAAGTTTGGATTTGCAGAAGTGTCCATCCATTCTCTCATTTTCAGTTTGTTTGGGAAGAACTCTGAACATCTGGTCTGGGAATGCTAGGAATGACATCACTATGCAGTGATTAGGAACAATAAATGTCTGATAAGCGTTCACAAAGTCTATGGAATTATGGAATATGCAGTATACAGTGGAGGGAAATAAGTATTGAACGCATCAACAATTTTTACAGTAAATATATTTCCAAAAGGTTATTCACATGAAATTTTTTTTACCAGACATCAGTATTAACTCAAGAAATCTTTAAATATAAAGAATTGGCAATATTAAAGTCCATAAATAAAGTTATGGGTAATAAAGTGGAATGACACAGGTAAAAAGTATTGAACACGCTAAGAAAAAGCAAGTTCTCCAAGGCAAGGTAAGGCACACTGGAAGCAACACTCCATCATCAACCGACCACGCACAGGAGCTCCTCACAAGTTTTCTGACCAGGGAGTCAGAAGAATAGTCAGAAGAGTAGCCCAAGGGCCAATGACCACTCGGAAAGAGCTCCAGAAACACTTGGAGGCAGCAGGTACCATCATCACAGAGGAAACAGTAGGCAATGCACTCCACCTCATTGGCTTCTCTGCATGTTCACCCCACAAGACTCCATTACTAAAGAAAAGACATGTTGAAGCTTATTTAAAGTTTGCTGCAACTCATTTGGACAAGCCTATGAAATACTGGGAGAGCATAGTCTGGCCAGATCAGAGCAAAATGGAACTTTTTTCTTGGAGAAGAAATGGTGTTGCACATCACCCTAAAAACACTATAAAAACAGTGAAGTTTGTAGGTGGAAGTATCATGGAGTGGGGCTGTTTTTCATCACATGGTACTGGTAGACTTCATATAATTGAAGGAATAAGGAATGGAGCCCATTACCCGGAGATTCTTGAGAAGAATCTTTTGCCATCCACCAGGATGATGATGAGACGTGGGTGGACCTTCCAGCATGACAACTATCCAAAGAATACAGCAAAGGACACTCTCAATTGTTTCAGAGAAAAAAAAAAATCAAGGTGTTAGAATGGCCCAATCATCTGACTCGAATCCAATTGAACAAGATTTAAAGATGATATGTTTAGAAGAATGGGCCAAAATCACACGTGAATACTGCGGTTGATTAATTTCTTCATACAGGAAGTGCCTTGAAGCTCTCATTACAAACAAAGGCTACTCCACTAAGTATTAAATAAATTTCAGTTAGCGTGTTCAGTACTTTTCTTCCTGTGCCATTCCACTTTATTACACATAACTTCATTTATGGATGTTAATGTTTGGATTTCTTTATATGTGTGGATTTCTTGAGTTAATATCAAAGTTGGTGAAATTTTCATGTGAATAGCCTCATTGGAAATATATTTACTGAAAAAAAAACATTTCCCCCACTGTACATTGCATTGCTTAGAAATAAAAATATAGTAAGTTGTAAGATCAGGGGTTAAATAAATTGAGCTTAGGTTAATCTAAATGGAAAGCAGAACTGAGCGCTAGTGTTATAATTTAATTGAAATACAAATCAAAGTGTGGTATAATGCTGAAATTAATAATGATGATGCAATGCAGATTCTAAAACCACCAAACTTAGTTAGATAGAAACTAACATATCAAAAGTATATATTTCATAATTAATTCAGCAGTGCTGTTCCCATATTGGCGGTAATCATAAAAGAAATACGTCTCGTCCAATATATAAATCCCAGTTGAACACCTAAAGAAGATGTATTTTTAATTTGGTTAACATTGTTAATAGAAGGCAACAGGTTAATAAAGGTGGTTTAGCTCTTGCGATTTCCTTGTAACAAAAACACTCCCATTCTACAACAGTGCCAA
The DNA here is from genome assembly GCA_022414735.1 of Noturus placidus. NCBI lineage: Eukaryota > Metazoa > Chordata > Actinopteri > Siluriformes > Ictaluridae > Noturus > Noturus placidus. The sequence continues at coordinate 237,845 of JAFFST010049611.1, forward strand.
GCCAAGATGTTTTTGGCATGTGTTTTATTTTGATAATTTTATATTTATTTTTCTGTGAGTAGAAGAGGCATTTTGGAGAATGATGGAACGGTTATGAAGCACACGGTTTGTGGAGCAAGTGATGACAGTCAAGAGAGCTTGTCAGTAGTGTCCTTGACAGTATTAATGCATTACCATCTCAGATGTTGTGAATTCCGGGCTGTAATGAACACCAGGCAGAAATATCAAGAGAGATAAAGAGAGGGAGAAAGTGTGATAGAGAGAGACAAAGAGATCACATTCATGCCTTGGACCTGAGCCTCTGCTTTTTCTTGGATTCAAGCATCAGCTACAGACTGAGGGACTTATCACTGCTCTTTATCTTCTCAGGTTTAGATGAGACTAAACGTATGCTCCTGTTTTGAATCTTAACATTCTTATCAAGGGATCATATTCTGGATTTTGTTGAAAGTTTAGCTGTTTCTAAGAGTTTTGAAATAAGGTCTTAGTGAGGCAAGAATATTTTGTCTTGGAGACAGTAAAAATAGAGATTGGGTAGAGAAAAAGGAATAACATTAATATCCATCGGGATTGCGTCATTGTGCATTGCCGTGATTCCAACTGATTTAAGGAAGCCATTGAGGAGATTGATTGGCATGTCAGAGCGTTCCAAGTTAAATCTAATTGAATTGCTGGAGGGCTGTTGGTGTGTGTGCGCCAGCGGCGTAGCCAATGTGACACAGGCCAGATCACTGGTGCTACAGTCGACTTGATTTGGTCTCTCCTGTCCACAGTACAGGGCCATGAAAGGTGACTGAGATACTGAGGTCAGTAAAAACTGGAAGCTTCCAGGTTCACAGAGAAACTATGAAAGGCAAGGATTTTGTTAGAGGAGACAAAAGTGTTCTCAGCAGTTTGAACTTGTTTCCAAAAAGTACAAGTTTTCCAAAATAAACTGATATAACACTCTAAAAAAGACTTCCATGGAAACTGAGACTTCCATAGAAACTGTGAGCAAACTACTCCTAGTCCAGGCTTTTCATAAAATTGTTTTAAATTCTTTGGACTCTAAGGACATGTGTGTCTTACTTTGGAGTGAACTTGTTGTAAATGTTTTCGGCCATTACCAATATCTTTTCCACTGGACAGTGCCTAAGTAACCAATCATTTACTTTAGAGGAGCTATAAATAGTGTTAAAAAAATAGCGTAGACCAGTGATAAAAGTCTCGCTTAGATGTCTTGAACTATGAGGGTATGGATGGTTCTGTATTTGGATTAGGAATCATACCACTCCAATTTCCACTGTCTTGAAAAGTGCCATTAGAATTTGAAATTGATAGTGTTTTCAGTCTCATTTGTAGGGACATTTATATGTTTAGTATGTCCCCATGAAGGCCTGGTGCTTTTTTTGGTCATCACTTGGCCTTTTTTTTGCCAGTCAGCATAGACAGAGATAATGACCATCCCAAGGTCACAAATAAATAACACTTTCTACAGGACCCCATAAGCTATCACTGATACAGTATAGGGCGAGAAGTGCCAGTCTGAATCCTGGTTCCTTCCTTCCAATCTTAAACATTTTCCTCTGCTATTTCATAAGCTAAAATACACGTGTGCTGTTATTTATTCATTTAATCTATTTATAACAAGATTAACACAGTTTACCTTAAATGAGGCAGTATTCATCTGAATGGCTGAATGATTGGAGTTTAATGATCATTATTTACAGTACGATCAACCTACATTCTTAAGAATGCTGTGTCTCGGTAAGCAAAGATTGCTTTTAAATGCTTCTGAAAGTAACTCTCTGCCATAATAATTCAAATCTAATGACTAAATCTTGAGCATTCATTTGTTTATCATCTGTAACTCTGGTTAGAGTTGAGGTGGATCCAGAGCCTATCCCAGGAACACTGAGTGTGATGCAAGAATACACCCTAGATGGGATGCCAGACTATTGCAGGGAATCAAGCGCACCCTTTCACTCACTTATTTGCAGTAATTTGGAGTTGCCAATCCAACTACCAGCATGTTATTGCGAGGTGGGAACAACCTGATCTTGGATGTTTTGCTGCACACTGAAAGAGGAAAGATCATATTGGATTATATATTGATGTGAAAGCAGTACCAGTCAGTGAATACCTACTGTATATCATAAAGCCATCCCAAACCACATGATTCTGCCACACTGAGTACAAACTGGCTGAGTGCAAGCTGAAAGCATTCAGATTCGCGTAATTCTCATTTGCTCTGAACCATTCACTCCTCAGTGGAAAAGAGGCTGAAGCAATCAGCTTAATGTACTATTAATCAACGACAAAGTCGCATGCTGAGGCATGATCAAACATGACACACTTGTTAATGACCATCATCAAAATCAGGAACTTGGCCCCTGAATCAAAATGTAAAAATAATTGTACAGCTGATTTTTTTCTTGGCGTATTCTTGCACATCATCTGCTTAATACAGTAAAATCCAGTGCTTAGAATGATTGACAAAATTGAACAGAAGTATTTTGCTACATGTTACTTTCATTTGGCTGTATTATTAGACAAGGAAATCAGTTCTATTACAGGGATTTAGTTTTTTTTTTTATTGTGGCTCATCATAATTAACAGTTAAGGCTATTTTTCATTTGCAAGGGACTGTGAAAGCATAGTAAAGACACAATAAATCACACGTAATGTTGAAATGTATTTCTAATGAGATCATAATTGTTGCATGCGCTTTGTTACTTTGTAGTTTGTGCCTTAAAAAGAGTCTCATTGAACGTGCAGGTTTTTCAGATCTTGGACTAATTGAAATAAATGAAGGTTCATGTGGAGGGGAATACTGTGGCTTAGTGGTTAGCATGTTTGGATTGGGGTTCAATTCCCATCTCCGACCCTAAATGTTTGGAGTTTGTATGTTCTCCCTGTGCATCGGGGGTTTCCTCTGGGTTCTCTGGTTTCCTCTCTAGTCCAAAGACATGCATTGTAGGTTGACTGGCATTTCCAAATTGTCTGTAGTGTGTATGTGTGTGTGTTTGTGAATTTAACATCCAGGGTGTCCCCTGCCTCATGCCCCAAGTCCCCTGGCATAGGCTTCAGGCTCCCTGCAGTAGGATACACAGCACAGAAAATGGATGGATGGAAGGTTGATGTGGTGCTTAACTTTTGAATGCTGCTGAGCCCGTGATATTGTCTTCGTCCGCCCAGCGGGTTGAAATGCCAATTGTTTAAACACAGAGCTGAAGTATTATACTACAACTAGTAAAAAGCAAACACATCAGATGGTTTTTAACATATGAATGTTTCAGAAGCTTTGTTTTGATTCATTATTGAGCCAATTTAAAAGCAGGGTCTGATTTCCTAAAGTGTATTCACTTCATCTAAGCTGTTTATGGCTAAAGCTTTAGTTTTTAGTGGAAAAAGTAAATGTTTCCTTTGAAAAAGCGACTTCCTCTAATCAGGCTTAGTCAGTGAAAAAACAGGGTGACTGCAAGAGCTGTGAGATTAAATGGTGACAGCTTTGTCATTTGCCTGATTAAAGAGCTTTGAGTTTCTCCTAGTTTTGGCACATACAGTACTGTGCAAAGCTTTGAAATATTTAAAAATGCACTATAATAAGAGGAAAAGAGTAAAAAATGAAGTTAAATCAATATTTGGTCTCACCACTCTTTGGATTTAAGCATCAGGGACTCGCCAGACAGCCTTGATTGTGTTTTTTTTTTTTAATCTAAAAACTGGTCTATTACATAAGGAATAAAATAAAGTAGGGTGTGCTGTTATTGGAAAATAAGGTTGGTTTATTGATTATTCCAATAACGACACATCCAGAAGTGTTTTCTTCGTCTTATTTACATTTATGTAATTTGGCAGACACCCTTATCCAGAGTGACTTACTTTTATCTCATTTATTCAACTGAGCAGCAACTACTATCGGCGCAGTAAAATAAACAACAGCTTTTGACCAGAATTGAGCATTCAACAGCACTGTAGTATTATTAGTAAATGGTAAATCTGCACTTATATAGCACTTTTATCCAAAACGCTTTACACTGTGTCTCATTCACCCATTCACACACACTCACACACCAATGGTAGAAGAGCTGCCATGCAAGGTGCTAACGTGCCATCGTGAGCAACTTGTGCTTCATTGTCTTGCCCAAGGACACTTCAGTAATGTGGGCCAGGAATCGAACCACCAACCCTACGATCAGTGAGCATTTTTTCAATCATCCTCCTGTTCACCCGTGCTCTCAGGTCAGCCTGCATGAACACAGATATAGAACAGCTACTGTAAGGAACATGGTTGTCTGTCCTCCTACTCACATTCTACTCCCTTCTGATGCTTTTTGTTTGGCTGTTTGGCTTTGAGTAAAGAATGCTAGGTCCTGCAGGGAAGCACTCATTGCACTTGTGACGTTATTCCTGAAGTAATGTTGCACTCTCCACTCTACAGGGTGATCCTCCTTGTGATAGCTCTAAATCATCAATCATTGCTTTTAATCAATGAACTCGGATGTGCTTGAGCCAGTTTGACTCCCTTTCTTGGCCTGTTTCACTAAAAGAGCCATTCATTTATCTTCTAAAATCGTGCTTCCTGTGTGGTACTTCCATAATAGCACCACTTCACTATGCAACTATTCAAGCCATACATGTGTATGTAAATGTGCTGTAAAAAGAGCAGAAATGTATTTTGTGGTGAATAGTACTGCTGTAATTAAGAAGCTTTGATATAAATAGACAAAACGTGATGTGTGACAGAAAGACACACACAAACACTCTACAAAACCATGCGTCTAAGGATATTTATATCTGTCTCTGTTTAGTGCTCCAAATATCTGTATATATGTATTTGTATTCGAATTTAAACCTCCAAATATAACTACATCTGTATTTTTACTCAGATTTCATCCCATTTTCTTCTCAATTTGGTCTTGACAATTCCTATTCACTAGCTAGCTCTCCCCTATCACATGACAACTGCCAAGTAGGGAGGGTAGGGCAAACATGTGCTTCCGCCAAGACATGTGAAGCTAACCTAGACATCCACCTCCACAGGGAAGCATAACACACTTGGATGATAGCACTATCTGCACCGTTATCCATGATATTCTGAAGATTTAAATAAATAAATAAATTAATTAATAAATAACAACCCTCTAACTACAGAATGCCCCAGGTCTCTGAATTCTGGCTCAGTTCCTCAACTCCAGCTGGACAAGAGTTGGTCTGAACTAGAGATGAACACTGGACTGTTTTTGATCATTTTTGGTTGTACCTGCCAGAGATATTTTTTTATAATTTAAACCACCATGACCATAACCACACAGTTATAAAAGACGAAATTATGTAAATGCATCGCATGTTAATGAATGTGGTTGTTGTTTGTCCCAGGAGCCTCATATCTGACTACTTGCTCACATCCGTGTGAAAGTAAAAAGTTCTCACTCACGCAATTTTTGTCGTGTCCTGCAGAATCTCTTTCCTGATGCTAAAATTACTGGCAAGCTTTCTTCAAAAGAAAAGCTGAATAGTGCATGTATTAGTTTAGAACACATTATCTGTTCATTTTGAATAATGTGCTCATATTCGGTTACCTGTGTCACTCTGGATGCTCCTTACATAGCACATAAAATCCGTTTTGAGCTGAGTATTCATGTTTCATGTTGTACTAAACCTTGCTCTTTACACAACTGCATGCAGACACACTCATGTTGTATGTAATTATAATCACTGTTTTAAAATGTGTGGAGCGAAGAGGTGTCTGTTGATCCATCTCTCTATCACCGATTAGTCGAGACCGACCTTCAGTCACTTTATGGGTCATGACTTCTCCATGGATTTCATCGATGTGATCCACAAAGCATTTCGGCTGAAGTAGTGGGGTAGTTTGCCATTGCTTTCCCCACCCCTCCCCATTTATCCAGGCTTGGGACGGCGTGTAGCTGCTGCCAGTCACACGGCTGGGTATACATACTCGCACACCCATTCATACACTACGGACACTTTGGACACGCCACTGTTGATCCATACATACACACATATAGTGATCATTTATTTCCTCTCAAAAGACATAAAAGTGAAACACTTCTGAGTTCTCAGATCATCTTTACAGATCCTCAACTCTCTCATCTCCTCGTTAAATACAACCTTCTCATTCCTTAACTCCTCTTTCTGCCATTTATCTCCTAGTGCTTCGAGCTCACTTTCTCTGTTTGTGAAACCATTTTTGAACTGCTTTGGCCCAATCCAGCACTTATAGGGGATCAGAGACTCCTCTGACACTAAAACTCCCCAATACCAGGGTGCAGGATCAGATTACTGGTGAAACAGGGGTTTAGCAGCTATTATTCACATAATCGGCTATGATTCCCGACCGCTATGCTACCTGATACACTCTGCCCTATATCTGAACTGGAATATAAGCAGCAAAGTAAAGAGAACTTCCCAGTTCAGCGAAGGGTCCCATTAAACTAAACGACAACTTGATTGACTTTTCGTTTTCTGATTAAATACATTCATCGATGATAAATCACTTTGTAAAACTTTAGCATCAGTATGAGACCCATTTTAAACCTGTGGTCTATTTGAACTCAGTTCAATCTACTGTGATTAACTTCAGTTGAATCTTATTGTAAGACATGCCTAACAATTTTTCATTCTAGCTGTTGTTTTAGACTCAACTTGAACATAACCGCTTCCTCTCAACGTCCTTCAGTTTATGCACAAAAGGCCAGCATACTCCCAGAAGGACAGATCGTTGGCAGTATAGCTTCAGTTGGAGTGAACAGTTGTCACTTGGGAGGAAAATGAAACAAATAGAGAAGCTTCCTCTATTATCACTAGCTGGAAGAGGGATTGGGTTCCTCCTTTTACCCACTGCTGATGACATACAAACATGGGGTGGTGGACTTTATCAAATAACTGGTTTTATACTCTAGTGTTTGTACTGTAGTCTCTAGTGTCCAGTCCTGTAATGGGTCATGTGAATGTGTGGTTTGTTTTTACACACAAAGCACCACTTGAACCTAGATTATTCTTCAATCACTCACTTATATTGGAAATAATATGCATTTTATGATATTAACTATAGTACAATGTTACTGACATTTATCAGTGTAACCTTTTGGCCAACAGTCTCAATCCTACCAGACCTAGCCCTGATTTAAATTAAGTAAATTTCTCAATAAAGGTCCAAATACGCCAGGTATTGAAACACTCAGATGCAATATTCTTTAATTTTTGAATAATTCTTGGTGTGTGGAATTCACTCCTAACCATTGGGCTTTAATTTTGTCTGGAATCAAGCAGTCAATTCTTTTTCAATTGACTCCCAGCACTTTCAATGTAAACTGAAAGCAGGATGGTGATGCATGTTAAGAAAAATATAGTGTTTGTCAGTGCAACTGGGTTACAGTATAGTTATAGTACTGTATATAAGTACATACAGTTAATATTATTAATAATAAATAGTAATAAATAAATAAATTTATAAATAGTAGTTAATAGTAATAATAAAAACTATACAAGATAATTGATTCAGATGGCTTTGGTACTGATTAAGTCAAATTCTTATCCACATAAATGTATTATTAACAGCAAATTCATTATAAATAAAATAAGTGACCGCGTAATCAAAGATAGGTAGGAAACCGATGGAGTGCCTACTCCGGGTAGGGAATGAGAACATAACCCAAGTGAAGGAGTTCAAGTACTTCAGGGTCTTGTTCACGAGTGAGGGGACATGGGAGTGGGAAATTGGCCGGAGAATCGGAGCAGTGGGTGCGGTATTGCAATCGCTTTACCGTTCCGTTGTTACGAAAAGAGAGTTAAGCCAGAAGGCAAAACTCTCGATCTACCTGGCAATTTACGTTCCTATGGTCATGAAGGTTGGGTAATGACCGAAAGAACTAGATCGCAGGTAAAAGCGGCCGAAATGGGTTTTCTCAGGAGGGTGACTGGCCTCTCCCTTAGGGATAGGGTGAGAAGCTCGGCTATCCGAGAGGAACTCAGAGTAGAGCTGCTGCTTCTTTCCGTTGAAAGGAGTCAGTTGAGGTGGTTCGGGCACCTGGCAAGGATGCCCCCTGGGCGCCTCCCTAGGGAGGTATTCCAGGCACATCCAACTGGGAGGAGACCTCGGGGAAGACCCAGGACTAGGTGGAAAGACTATATTTCCACACTGACCTGGGAACGCCTCGGGATCCCCCAGTCAGAGCTGGTTAATGTTGCTCAGGAAAAGGAAGTTTGGGGTTCCTTGCTGGAGCTGCTACCCCCGCGACCCGATTATGGATAAGCGGTTGAGGATGGATGGATGGATGGTAATCAAAGATACAGAGCGTATACATGCTTGGCTTCATGGCAGGTGTTGTTTTCTGAAATGAGAATATGGTTGTCTTGTAGACTAACCAATAATTGATTTTATTTTTTTTTTATTTGTTTTGGTCTTTAATTGCTGTAGCATTAGTGTTTTTTTATTTTATTTACTGTATTGTGTATATGTAGTCTTCCTTAAGTGAAGGAATATGTGGACATTGTATTCTGTCCCGCTTCGTTAATTTAAGAACTTTCATCTGGACTTGGACGGTCAAGGTCAAGAATTGGTCTAGGTGCTGATATTATTTCTCCAATGAGTATAAAGATCAGTCAAGGTGCTGATCTTTTTCTCCACAAAGTAGTGTGGGAATACAGATTCGTCTAACTTTATAATTAGCTTGAAAAGTTTTTTAATCCCCTGAAGAGCAATTTAATATTGAGTGAAAACCTACTTGCAGTCTTTTCAAATATTGTGATATTTAATGAGCTGTTTCCTTCTTGAATCTAGCACATTTGAAATGTTTGAAAATGTAGGATTACTGGTCCAGTTCCTATCAAGTCCACTCTTGATTACAATTGATTCTGTTTGTTTACTTGATGGTTGTTACATCCAACTATTTGAGCCTCATTGCTTTTACAAGGGAAGTACTCTAGCATGCTGCCTTTTTCTCTGTAGAATTGTGGTTTTGATCATTTTTGGAAATTATTATGTTACATACTGAATATGCATTTTAAACAGATGACTTCAATCTAACTAGAATGTATTTTGTGCTGTAAGTTTTCCCAGTGTGTATTTTAGCCTTTTTTTTTTAAGTCGGAGCTTGACACATGGTATGATGTACTGTATCTGGTTGTACTTTTCTGGACGGCGGCATAAAACTATAAATGGAAATGATGGAGATCAGTAACATATCTCTTACATCTCACTTGGCCAACCGATAGACCTAGTTTTTCGTCCAAGATGTGAACATCTGCAATTTTCAGTTTAGTTTCTTATATTCTTTCCTCTTCCTTTCTTTACAGCCTATGCAGTGATTGCAAATGGCCTAGTGGAATGTCCTAGAGGCTATAAAAGAATGAATTCAACTCATTGTCAAGGTAAGTAATGCGATGTTCAGTAGCGTCTGACCTGCTCTTTTTTTTTTCTGACGTTTTCTGACTTTGCAATTTCATGCATCCATGTGGACCTTTTAAGAATTCTAATGAAGGCCTCATATTTTCAAGGACTGACTGGAACGAGGTTTTTATTCCAAGCTTTGGGGTTACATTGCGCCATAAATGTTCCTGTACATCCTTGCACGTTCATAAATATCCCATCAGGCCTTTATAAAAGAATTGTGAGAAAAAAATACCACTCGGAACAAAATGACTGGTTCAGAGGGGTTGAGCTGAGGTTAGCACACACCATCATCCATCTACTGCAAGTGAAAATAAATGCGATCTCCAACAAAACTAGTACACACACATGGCCCGTAGACTCCTTGTATAAGCTACTCGTCTTACCAAGAGTTTACACTGAAATGAATAGGAAAACAAATGTTCATAACTCTGTGTCTGCACAGGAGAGATTTCATTAGACAAAATGAGGAATTCGTATATTTTTTTAATTGATCATTGTAGTAATCAGTAATTTTTTTATTGCGAGTACTATGCTACAATGAGTATGAGGTAATCTCCTAGGTTTAGTTCACATAAAACTTATTTGGAGTGAGTGTTTGAGGCTAATGTGTTTTAATCGCTAGAGCATATACACACACACACACACACACACACACATATATATATATATATATATATATATGTATGTATATATATAATATAAAAAATATATATGTGTGTGTGTGTATGTATATATACAGTATATATGTGTGTGTGTGTGTGTGTGTGTACAGGTTTAATATCTGGTTTTAGTTATTCATAGACATATGAATGCAGCAAAATAAGAAATTATTTCATTAATACAAAATTCCTTTCACATTTATTGGCACCTATATCATTTATTTATATCATATAACGTCATGGTGTAATTGCAACAAAGTTCTTTACTTTAGAACTAACTACAGCCTTATGCCTAATAATTCATGAATAACAGTCTATAACTGTGTGTGTGTGAATGTGATTGTGCCCTGCGATGGACTGGCACCCTGTCCAGGGTGTACCCCGCCTTGTGCCCGTTGCTCCCTGGGATAGGCTCCAGGTTCCCCGTGACCCTGAAAAAGGAGTAAGCGGTTGAAGATGGATGGATGGATGGAACTGTACAGTATAACAAGGATGTAGACACTAGTAAATGGACATTCTCTTTTCAAAAATGTAAAAAAAAAACTTTACATTCTTAGGTTTGTGCGTATGGTGGACTGCCCTCTTCAATTCAGACCACAGGTTCAAATCCAGAGTTGGCTTTTGCAAAACACTGAGTTTCTACTCCTTGAAATATATTTGTATTGATTTGAATGTGTGCTTAGTTCAAGCTAAAACATTATGGTACTTAGCAGAATTCATGACGCCATCAATCTTCACAAGACACCTTGCACAACTAGTAATAGACTGAATTTAATTATTTCGTTGAGTATCAATAGTTTTGCCACTAATGTCTTTGAAAGAAAATGCTTGCTAACGCGCTCGCTTTCAGCGACCGCATATTTTAGTCAGGGTCACGTTGTGTCCAACGTGAGGAAAGAATACACCTTGGATGGGATGCTAGTCCATTACAGGGCAAAGAAAATGCTATTACTTGAAATTAAGTTTTTATATGAACTCTTTGTTTTCTTAGCGCGAAAATAAGCCTATTTTTATTGAGGGTGCCAATAATTCTTGGTGATTTTAGTCAATCATTCTAATACTGTTTCCATTTCCACCGAAGGACCCAGATTTAAACTTTCACAAAGTGTTGTGGAGTCAGACACATGCAATCTGAACTGGTGTCAAAAACGGCCCGACTCATTTATCCTGCTTTGATTCAGTTCCCTTCACTCTGATCACTTCAAGATGTTCCTGGTTCCAGCTTTTGCATTTTCAGGATGCTCCAAAACTAAGCTGACAGTTATTCACAATGTTTTCTGGCTGGCTTCAAAGTCTCGTTCCTGCACATCTCCCTTTTCCAAAAAAAAAAAACGAGGGATAATTTCGCCCGGTCAGATGAACTGCCAACGCACAGAGAGCTGTTAGTTGTGGGTTTCTGTCATTGTCAGGTTGATGACATTTCAGCCAAGCTTTGCATGTGTGTGCCAAACACACATAATCACCGACACACACACACACACACACACACACACACACACACACACACACACAAAGATAGTCTCTTACCACATTGCATTCGAATGTCACATCAATCTTGGACATGTGTCATATCCTGCAGTTCATATTATGGCCATGATTCACTGTAGCTGCTGCCTGTTCCACTCATACAGGGTCGGTGATGCACAGATTAGAGTCACTTCAAAACCTTGCCAGCTCTTCAGGCCTCTCAAACCCCTTGCTTCATCTCCCCATCAATGGCAGCTGGATTTCCCATCAGCCCCTCTATCTCCTTCCTGCCTCATGGAAAATGGCAAAGAGTTATCACTGCTGAGAAGAACAGCTTCCAGCTCTGTTAAATAGTTGTCATGGCTCTGGAGAATATGGCATGTGAGCTATTTAGCACCATGCCTTTCTTCACAGAAGCAGACCACATCATTAAAGAGTTGCGAAATAATAACACACCAATACACTGGATGTGAGCCTGATGTTTCCTTCTTACTAACACGCCAATGTTCTGAACCTGTAAGTGATATTCTGTTCTTTCTAATGCTCATCTCTGTTAAACTCATAAAACTGGTGTTAATGAAGGTGAGATTGGACTGCTTTCCCTCTATCCCGTTTGTACAAAGCAAAAACGTATCTGTCTCAGTTTACTGAAAGTGAACAAGACAAACACTGGTGATTTGAAAATAATAGATAATGTAATAAAATTAATTACCCTGCAAAGATAGACAGATATATATGGAATAAAATATTACAGGGAGTGCTGTTATAGGACAATAATCAATTAAGGGATGAAGTGATGAGTCCTGGCACAAAGTGGAGTTACTCTTACCAAACAGAAGCTGATTATTTTCCTATAACATGTCCCACAGGGTTTTATTCCTTTTTGCCTCGCACCTCCAGGGTTGGGGGTTCGATTCCCACCTCATCCCTGTGTGCATATGAGTTTGGATGTTCTCCCAGTGCTTCGTGGGTTTCCCTTGCCTTGTGCCCAGGTTCCCTGGTATAGGCTCCAGCATCCCCCTCCCGCCCTGCTTAGAATAAGCGGTACATTAAATGGATGGATGGATGTTACAGAGAAACCACAAAGCGCTCCATCGTGAAGACTCTCCTGTGGTGGAAAATGTGTTTACCATTCCAAATCGCAGACACTGGAGACTCCTTCCATCAATGTTAAATAAACAATATCTCCTTACAAAGATATAGAATGGTCCTAACTTCACAACAGTCACTTATAGAAACTATAATGTATTAAAATGAGTACATAAATATAAACCTGTGATTTCAATTATAGCCAGAACTACTTATTCAGACTAAATCAGATAAACTTCAAACCAATCAGATAATTAAAGCTTACATGATTAAACAGTATATACTATCAGGCTAAAGGACATTTGTTCAGTTCAATACAAATACAAATCTGTGAACAGGCAAAGGTGTAAGACTACATTCTTCCACATGTACACAGAATAAAGAACAAATAAAGTTTTCATCCTTTACTACAGTTTCACAGATTTTTTGTGTTTTTATTGGAACTGAATAAACATCAGTTCAAGGCAATGTGTTTATATATGAGCGCCAGGTTACGGTCACCGATTGCATGTTGTTCACAAATAAATGTGAGCGTGTTCGTGTGAGAGAGAGCTCATACCACCTCCTCATCTGTATCATATTCCTTACTCTACTCCAGTGCACTCTCATGTCTTTGATCAAAACTGTCTTGCCAGTGTAGAGCTTGGACACCTATCAAGGCATAATGATAACAAAGAAATCGTTCTCAAATACGCTTCTCAGAAACATTCTCATGTATCGTATCATCAGATATCCTAATCCAAATTGTCAATGTGATGGCGTGGGGAAAAAAAAAATTCAACGGTGAGGGATGTGTTTCATTTTATTCTTCTGAATGTTATAATTTCAGGTATCAGATATAGCAGTGGAAAATATTCCAATCCTGAGCTGTTCCATTCTTATGTTCTGTTCCTATACTGTCAGATATCAACGAGTGTCTGTTTCCTGGGGTGTGTAAACATGCTGAGTGTCTGAACACTAAGGGCAGCTACAGGTGCACGTGTAAGCCTGGATACATGCTGGATGCTGCGCGCAGTCAGTGTGTCTGTGAGTTACACCAAATACACATACACACTCAGTATACAACACACTAAATAACAGCGTATCAGCAGGTCTGGAAAAGTAAAATTTGAAAAGTGAAATTTTAAAGGCAGTCATTCCCAGAGCTGCAAAAATGAGTTACATCAATAAAACGTTTTGGAAAAATTATGGATATCCTGATGTCAAAAGAAGACCCAGGACACTAAATTTTCCTAAAATCTCCTTTTATTTATTTAGCAGATGATTTCATCCAAAACAACTCACGATTAAGAGAGGATCCAAATCAAGCAGTTGAGGTTTAAGAAAGGCCCAACAGTAGTTACTTGGCATGGCTGAGATTTTAACTCACAACCTCAAGTCTGGATCTTCCAAAAAACAATCAGTGTGATTACCCATATCGCATCACATCATATACTTAGTGTCCTTTAAAAATTGGAGAGAAGGTTTAGAAAATAAGCTTTCAATCAGATCTTCTGCATGGTGACATTAGATTCTGAATGATGTTGTTGCATTTACTTGTAGACCCCATTCAGCCCTTGTATTCAACCACTTCAGGATGTCTGAGAGGCAGTTTAGATGAAGCATGTGCTCCATGAATGTGAATTTCGGTGCTTTTTAAAAATAGCTAATTTAACACCGACATAAAATATAAAGCAACTAAAAACTGAGAACAGCACTAGAAGCTGGTGTTGGGGAATTCCTAAAGCTGATTTGCATATTCACATGCAATGCAGTAAGTTTGGCCAATCAAAAGGTGTGTTTGGATACAATTAAAAATGAATGTGGTTAAAATCTTATGAGGACACAATCCAGATGCAAGATGCATGGCATGGCCATGTGTAAACAGGGTCTTATGCATTACTTGTCAGTTGTGTGTTGTGTATTATGTTTTTCCCATGTGACATTTACATTTACATGTATTAACCTACATGCTTACCACTGAGGCAGAATACAATCCAAGTCTATGTTAATGTGCTTGTGATGTTTACAGCTGATAAAGCAGTTTCTGTGGAGCAAGCTTCATGCTATCGCTTCATTTTACCGGGTTCATGTAGCCATCCACTGGCCCAGAAAATCACCAAGCAAATCTGCTGTTGCAGCCGTGTGGGAAAGGCCTGGGGCTCGGCCTGTGAGAGGTGCCCATTACCTGACACAGGTATGTCACTTTCATGACTTCCAGAAATGTTTACCATGTCAATTTTTGTTGTAGACTAAACAAAAAATATCTTCAGGTCGTAGCAAATACAGTTCTGTAACATAAACACCATTAATACCATTCTCACTGAGTTTTGCACAGTGTGAAACATCTGATGTTAAACATCCTAAATAATCAGCCCTTTTTCCTGCCTCTGATTCTATCTTCAAAGTCAAAGAACGAACTATGTGTGTCGTGTGTGTGTGCTAATGAAGTGATTTATGAACTGCATCACAGATCTGTTATCATGGGAGTGCAGGAGAATGAACTATGGACAGTATAAATATAAAGGAAAGTCTGTGCTATCTCATAGATTTAAACTCAGTCCGTTTTGTTAGACCTCCCTTCTTCACGTTTCATCTGTTCCATAGAGGCAGTGTGAATCAAAATAACACGGAGGAATGAATAATAATAAAAATGCATATTTTTAGCTAGTTTGATTGCTTTAAAAGCACTATTGGAGTGGAGGAGAGAATTTTGAATTGATGAAAGGATTAAACCTGCATGAAATCTACAGTGTACCACTGTGTATCTGGTACCAGCGGCTGTCTTTTATCTGAAATCATATTTTTGTAATTCATACTGTGTGTGCCTGTGTCTTGCCTTCATGAGCCAAATGCGATTAAAAAACATTAAAAAAAAAATATTTTTTAATATTTACATGTTACATAATTGATGACTATTAACTAGGTTGTGTATTCTATTTAAGAATATTGCATAATGGTGTGACAAGGAACAAATCTTACATGTATAATTCATTTTCACAGATCACTTTAAGGAGATATGTCCAGCAGGCCACGGCTACACCTACTCTCGCTCAGATGTCCAGATCACACTCCGTGAGCTGGAGGAAGAGGAGCTCACAGAAGTCGACACTTTCTTTTCTCAGAACCCCACATACCCTGATACTTCTCAGACACTGCCACAGACACCTTATCACCAACCACTACAACCCGTATACCCCGAAAGCCCGTATCACAAGCCTTCAGTGCCATCTTACCCTCAGACACCTGTTAGGTCTCAGCCACCCAGGACTGGTTACATGCCTCTTCACCCTCCTCCATTCCCCCTACCTGAAGGTGAGTATAAAGACTATATGTACAGTGCACTCTATAACCTTCCTATGAGGTACACATTTATTAATATTCTAGATGTTGGTGCATGGTTTAATTGAGAAAAGAGAGAGAGAGAGAGGGAGATAGAGAGAGAGAGATTTTGTGGATGCGGTAAACCTGCTTTCAAAATTAGCTCTTCAATATCACCATATCAAAACTGAACATAAATCTGTGTTTGAATATGTCTCATGCATCCAACATCATTTCCTTTTGGGAATTCCTTCCTCTCAAACGTCCTTCTCATTTACAGTTATTACAGGCCACTATAAACATTTACAAATTGTGTCTTTATTAGTGGCCATTTCCTTTGTCCACTCATGTATTAGCACATTTCCAGCTCCTCTCTTCTGTGGAAAGCTGAAGGGAATTGATGCAATCTAAATGCTAGATAAACTCGTTGTTATTGAAAATAAATATTGTAGACTGCGTTCCTGATTGAGCAATATAGCAGTTGAGCTCACTGTGCTAATAATAAAAGAGGCATTGTTGTTGATTAATCTTCTTCCTCTCTTCTAGATGGAGAAACAGTGAATGAGGTAAGAACTTATTTACAGAAATAACTGTACAATATACAAAAATGACTCAGTTATTATTATTAACAGAAGTACTCTATTTTATCCCAACAGCCAATTAATACACCTCCTTCATACCCAGGTATTATTTTCCTTCTTACAGTTTCTTCATTGTGGAAAGGATTCTGGATAATTAAACTACACATGAACAGGAAACATTGGTTTAACCTAATGTCCACATTTTCTTCTGTGTATCTGAGCAATCTTAGCGCCATGTAAAACAGAGTTTAGTCAGCTCTTGGAGAGCTGAAGTCCAACTTTATTTTTCTATAAATTGTTCTTATAAAACCAAGACAACCAATATTTGGATCCTACTGCCAGTGTAATAAAGCACAAATCTAATGTGCAAAGCTCTTTGGCCCTCTCAAAGATTTCATAATGTTTTCTTGTTGGTTTTAGTTGACGGCAAGACATTTTGTTTTTAATGTCAGTGTTGCTTCTGTAGACGAATTACATGAGCGTCCACTTGAGATTAATATCGTGATGGCCTGTACATTGTAAATCATGTGTAATGTACTGTATGATTGAATTCCGTAATTGTTTGCGTGTTGGTTTTGGCTGTTTCTTGCTGTAGATGTAGTGGAGGTCACCTCTAACTCTCCTACGTATCTGATGCCAGACTCAGAGAATCGTGAAACAGCACCGATTAACGTCGCCACTCAGGTCACAGGTCAGTGGCTACAGACACACCGTGGAATTCCGTCATCCTATCAAACCATCACAACTAACACTCACTCGCATTGGTCAATTCCATCTATTTCTTTGGAGCAGTGGAAGCATTGGAGCTACAGAATATAAAGCAGTAGGGTGAACAGATATTGTGTACTGAATGGACACAAATAGGAATGCTTGCCAGAAAGTTTGACAGGGAATCAGGATGCATCGATCGGGACTTGGATCCCACAGGAGGCTGCAAAAAGGTCCAAAGTACCAGCGGGAGGTTTTTACGTTCATGTGGGTGAAAGCAGTCAGTTATATAGCATCCAGGACAAAGAAAGGCAATGAATGTGCTATGCTACAAAATGCATTTAAATTAGGCTACTAGTTCATTTATGTTTTGATATTTTGGGGAATAGAGCCCACTAAATTCATTAGAAAATGTCACAGGTAGTACAGACAAAATGATGTGAGCAGAATTTAAAAAGCAGTCCTGCTTTTATATCTAGTTGATACCAATTATTCATTAATTATAACAGCTGAGAATCAGGAACTTTCAGGGCCAGAATTCACAGACCATGACATGGCAGTATTGGCATTTCTACCTACTGTATAGGGTTTTTTCAGTGGTTTCCATCGTTTCTTCAACATAGTTGAAGTGTTAATGAATGAATAAATGAATGATTCAGGCTTAGGGAACGCTTACATTGGGTTTAAATACGAATACAGTATTTAGTGCATTAAACAGATACAGATGCAAGCGTCGTGTTAGAACTATTTAAAGCAGAAAGAACTTGGTTTTCCAAGTAAGATTTCACTTAAATGGCATTTGATCGGCGCCATAAATACCAAAAATATGCAGTAGATTAAAGAAACAGGGAAAAGGATCAATTAGATGAATATATAAAGACAACTATGTGAATATAAATTTGTAAATATATGGATTATAGTAAACATTGTGTCGTGTCTAGAATTAGACAGATATTGTATCACACCGACTTAATAGAGTGGTTGCACTTAGCTGTGATGATGCAGTTCAGTATGTCAGCAGTGTTTGTGCTGGTGCTTATGGAGTTTTATTAAGGAAATTCAAGTGACAAACTCTATGTCTCTATGTCTAACAATTCTTTTCATAGTCCAGTATATAGAGGTGAAGCAGTGACTATTATATACTTTTTTCTTCTTGTGTAAATGGAGATGGAGGCCAGATCACAGCCTGTGATCTCTGTAGATTAAATGACACATTTTTTTCATGTCATTGTTACTCTTTTGTTAGCAAGAAGTCAGACCAGCTCCTCTTAAACGAGGTTGTTCTTCTAGAACTTTTTAAATATTAAAAAAAAACTGTGTTTGATGTTTTCATTCTCCCTTAAATGTTGTTAATATTAAAAGGTATTTCTTGACTTTCAAGAACTTAAGCTAGCCATAAATAATCTGGAGCCAACTCATCAGCTCAGTAAGTTTGCTTGCGGTAGTGGCTTGGTTTGAGTGTGTTCCACAGGTCCAGTTTCCTAAGAACAAAGTAAGCATTGTGTAGGTTGTTTTCCCCATTTAAGCTAGCCAAACTCCATCTATTGAACCCAGCTCAGTGGGTGATGAGGCAAACAGTCAAAGCAAATGTGCTGTTTGGAATCAGTATAACACAATTAGAGTAAAGAATAAACTCCAGATTGGGCAATCAATGTCAGATTGGATGCTGAATTGCTGAACTTTTGTGAAAATGCTCTTCCAAGTCTGTTTAGAAAAAGAATGGGAGAAAGACGGAAGTCAAAAGCCTTGCGTTAAAGTCTTAACACTGCAGATGGGTCCTGTCAGACCACTGGGAGAAGCCCTCTGGCCTGGCACATATTAAATTCTAAATGAGTAAAGGAACAGCCCTCACTTTTATAGAAACAGATGGCCACCTTTTAGAGTGCTACACCACCGTAAAAACACCTTAGCCTACACTGTAAAACCTGCTTCTGTGTCCATACTGAGCAACATTTTCCAGAGCTGTATATGTGTCTGCTGAGCTTGAGACTGCTAGTATAAGGTGTGACATTTCTAACTACAACAGAAATGCCAGTGTCTTTTCACTTTCAATGGTCGATTTTTATTTCTCCAATTTTGAGCTCCTCAAATGGTATGACTCGTGACAGGATTTACTGAGATGCAAAATAACAAGTGTATTCATTAAGTTGAACACAGTGTTGTGAGCAATCTGTGTTCGTGAGTTGGATGTACAACCCCAATTCCAAAAAAGTTGGGACACTGTGTTAAATGTAAATAAAAACAGAATGCAATGATTTGCGAATCTCATAAACCTATATGATATTCACAATAGAACATAGAAAACATATCAAATGTTTAAACCGATGAAATGTACCATTTTAAGGAAAATATAAGGTCATTTTTAATTTGATGGCCGCAACACAACTTAAAAAGATGAGGCGTGGGCGACAAACGGCTGGAAAAGTAAGTGTTACTAAAAAGAAACAGCTTGAACTAATTAGGTTAATTGGCAACAGGTCAGTAACATGATTGGGTGTTAAAATGTGTATCTTAGAGAGGCAGAGTCTCTCAGAAGTAAAGATGGGATTGAGTCTGGATGGAAGCATATGTCGCTCTAAAACCTGTATATACCTTTCAGCATTGATGATGCCTTTTCTAGATGTGCAAGCTGCCCATTCCATAGACACTAATGCACGACATACCATCAGAGATTCAGGCTTTTGAACTGAGCGCTGATGGTCCCCCTCCTCTTTAGTCCCCTTTTTTTAGAAGATATGGCGTCCATGGTTTCCAAAAAGAGTTGCAAATTTCGATTACCGCATTTTCCGCACTATAAGGCGCAGTCTAAATTACGGGGTCCATTTCTGTACTTGACCAATACATAAGGCGCACCGTGTTATAAGGCGCATACGGTTGTTACGCCAACTAAAGCCGCACAGCGTTTTAACAGATTTTGGAACTCAGTCCACACATAAGGCGCTCCGGATTATTAGGCGCACGGCCGATTTTTGAGAACATTTAAGGCTTTTAGGTGCGCCTTATAGTGCGGAAAATACGGTAGTCTGACAACAGAACAGTTTTCCACTTTCCCTCAGTTCATTTTAAATGACCTTTGGCCCAGAGAAGATGGCAGCATTTCTGGATCATGTTCACATATGGCTTCTTCATTGCATGATAGAGCTTTATCCAGCATTTGTGTATGGCACGGTGAACTGTGTTCACAGACAAGAGTTCTGCAGGTGTTTCTGTGGTGTTCTGATTTCCACCCTGGTCCCTTGCACACAGAGATTTCTCCAGATTCTCGGAATCTTTTGATGATATTATGTACTGTAGATGATGAGACATTAATAGTTTTCCCAATTTTACATTGATGAATATTACACTGAAATTGTGCCACAAATTGTAGGCACAGTTTTTTGCAGACTGGTGAACCTCTGCCCATCTTTACTAAGATACTGTTTTTACATCCATATATCATGTACATCATGTACCATATACATATCATGTGACTAACCTGTTACCAATTAACCTCCAGCTGTTTCTTTTTAGTAACACTTTCTTTTCCAGCCTTTTGTTGCTCTGTCCCAACGTTTTTTAGGCGTGTTGCAGACATCAAATTCAAAATGACCTTATTTTTTTCTTAAAATGGTTCATTTACTCAGTTTAAACATTTGATGTTTTCTATGTTCTATTGTGAATAGCATAAGTGTTTATGAGATTTGCAAATCATTGCATTCTGTTTTTATGTCCATTTTACACAGCGTCCCAACTTTTTTTTTTAACGGGGTTGTAATATTCAGTGAAATATCTGCATTTTACATTTTTCAGATATTTCATTTCTTGTATTTAAATATGTAGCCAAGCCAGTTATTCATTATCCTGTTTAATCTCTTCTAACAGACATTGACAAGTGTTCGCTGACTCCGACAATCTGTGGTCCAGGCCAATGTGTGTCAGTGCAGACTGGCTACACCTGTCACTGTGACCCAGGCTACACCCTCAATGCTCTGCAGACCACCTGCATTGGTAAGACCGTTAATGATCACCAGATGAGAGTTAGACTCCATTCCTATTAGTCATTTCATATGAGTCCATACAATGGAGCATTTCTCAATATTACACTAGGTGTAGTTATATATTAGACATACTTTCAGCCTCAGATGCTCCACCAAAAGGATACAACGTGCCTGGTATCTTTGTATACTTTTCTGGCCACACACTTCAGAATATTTAAGACTGTAATCTCATTGGCTCTCCACATGTCTTTGTATATGCAATTCAGTGGAAGGAGAAGTAGTGACTAGACTAAAAAGCGTTCATGAAATCTCATTTTTATAAGTTAATAAACAGTTGGAAGCAGGAAATGGTGCAAAAAGGTCAATGATTAGTCACCTGCCAGGTCAGTCACATTGATGTTTCTGTAAAAATAGGTGCTTCTTGGCTACATTTATTGACAAAATGTATCAGACACATTTGCAATATGTCGCTGTCTGTTTGGGAGACTAAATTAGATGTAACTCCTTAATGCAACAATTCTAATATTTTGGCCGAGTAAATTGTGCTAATTGCTTGATGCGTATCATGAGAAGTCTTTACTGTCATGAACATTTTGATATTGTGAAGCAAAACAAAAAGAAAATACAAATAAACCATAACAGGGTATACAGTATAAATTACACTATATTTCTCAGCTACTACAATTTCTTATGGAAGTTCAAAAGCTGGATTAAATAATCCACAGCTTTATAACTATAATTCCCATAGCTGCTCCACAAGAAAACAATTTGCCAATGTGTTGCCTCGCAATATGAAAGAGCTTTTCGAATGGAAATTAAGGGTGCTTTCCTGATGTAGCCTTTCCTCTATGAGCAGAATCTTCATGCCATAATACACCACTAGCAAACGTCTCAGAACTCCTGAGCAAAAGGAAATAATATGATTTTTGTTGAGGTGTCATGTGATATCTCACAGTGGAGTAGGAGACAACCAGATCACTGCCAGAATGCTGTCAAATGTAACTCCATACACATCTTAGTGTCCAATTTAAGCCTCAATTTGGATGATCTTTCCAGAACAGCCTCAGAGAGAGTTTAACTTTCACGTTTACTTGAGCTGTGTCATACATATGCAGTTCAGAATGGTGGACAGTGAGGCCATTGTTTACATAGTGCTACTGTAGAAATACAATCTCTACCCATCTCAACATGAGGTCCTGCATATATGATGATATATGACATGATCTAATGACATATAACATATGATATGATCTTGTATCTAATGGAATGTTTGTCTTATTCAGATGTGAATGAATGTTTGAATGACCCGTGCAGAGGAAAGGGCCACTGTGTGAACACTTTTGGCTCCTACACCTGCCAGTGCTTCCCGGGCTACAGCCTGCTCATGACACAAAACAGAAAATTGTGTCAAGGTGAGCCAGCTGTGTTTCTAGGTAGTGAAGCTCTTGGAAATATGAAATGCAAAAGCATTTCAGTTTATCATTAACTAGTATAGATTATAAGATAACTATTGTGAAACTAATGTGACTGGGGGGAAGTAAGTCTGAACCCACCATTGTGTGTTGGGAGTTTAAGGGGTTAAGTTTTTCTCTCTGTTCCTCTTTTTTTCTCATAACACAGACATAAATGAGTGTGCCATGCCTAACAAATGCCCCAATGGCCAATGTATCAACACGGAGGGATCCTTTAGGTGTGAATGCAGAAGTGGCTTCACCAAGAACCAGAGAGGAGAGTGTGAAGGTATAATGATGATCATTATAACTGACTAATATTTGTGCTTTTTTAGTTTGTTCATTTGTTAATGTTGCTAATATCCGATTGAAACTGGGGCTGTCACAAATAGCCTCTTAAATATTTCACTTTGCTGTAAAAATGAAAGCTATACAGGGAGAACCTATGTATGTTTTAGAGTGTAAATGGGCATAGTCTTTTAAGCACTTGCACCGTTCTCCTGAACCTTCACAGGGCACTATGCACACATATTCACATATCCCTTCACATCTAGGGGCAGTTTAAAGCTGCTTCATACTTGCTGTTAACTACGTGTACGTGTATGCAAGATGGCCGCTGCGTGTATCCTGCCATCAGTTGGTGCGTCACTTGTGCACATCCTCAGTAATTAACATGCCTGAATGGTAATAAAGTTAAGGGGGGAAAAAACATGTCTGTATGGTGCAAAACCAACATACTGTAAATAGTGAAGGCAGTATACCACCATGAATAAACACAATGATGCTGTGTCTCAAATCGCATGCTTATCTACTATCGAGATCGTGATTGTGCTTGAATTCTGGGTTTTCTAGATTAGAGAATATTTTTGATTTGGGATGCAACTCATGAAAACAATCAGGCCAGCGGAAAGTTTTAAAGAGAAACAGAGCTTACCAGCGTGTTTAATATTGCTGTACATGAAATTGCTAAACATTACAGTTCGACTTGGAAACCAAATGAACAAAGGTGTTTTGGCTCTGACGTGCCATCTAGTGGACTCCACTTTTAATCCACCAGATGTACATAATATATGCGATTGAGTATGTGAACAATGCAGATTGAGTATGTGAACAATGCAGCTCACGTAGCTTCTGCGCATGCTCATGTACATGTGGTGAAAGTATACTTTAAGTATACTTAAGTATACTGTATTTGTGCCTTTAGAGTCACCAGTCTACCTACCAGCATATTTTGGGAGGTGTGAGGAAACCAGAGAACCTGCAAAACTTCACACAGGCAGTAAACCAAACTCTGGATTGACCTGTCTAACTACAGACATGATTTTCCAATATTTATAAAGGCTTTATTGAAAAACCTACTAGCATTGTAGCATATTAGTTGCAAGCATAGCAAGCTATTTAAAAGTATGTCTGCAGTAAGAGGTGTAACAGGTTAACATTTTTAATTGAGCAAGTTTGCTTTTCAGATTTCAGGGAACTATAATTTAATAAAGGTAACACAAAATGCTTCTTTGACACTTTGATAAGATTATTGATATTTTGGATTTGCAAAGTTCAAAGCAGTTCATGGATCTTATGAGGGCAAGTGAACATATTAATTTGTTCAGAGCTTAAACGTTCTTTGCATTTGGATATGATGTTCTCCACTACAGAAATTGCACTCTTAAGGAATGGGGGTAAGCATGCTGCAAAGGAAAGATTTGGCAAAGCACAGCAAATATTGAGAAGCAGTACGCAATGGATTTCTACCCCACCAGGGGAATTCTCTTTCATGGCAATGGGCTTGTTAACAAAAATGCAAGTAGCTAATTTTGTATAACTTGGTTGTCCTGTTGATCCTGCTGTTTGTGCTGGATTTGTGTTGGAATGTGACTCAAGTAAATTGTTAGGAAGGAATGAAGCTGTCTTTGCTGGGGGTTAGTGCTATAGTAAAATCTAGGATTTAGAACTCAAGCAGCACTGGCTTGGAATGACTGCAATGGAACTGGATCACAATTTTTACTCTGCATTGTCTTCTCACCAGTGGATGAATTGCAGAAAAGGTACATGCTGCACTTGATACAGGCATTTCCCTGGCACACACATAGGTTCAGACCCCATGATGTGACAAGGATGTCTGTGGCTGGTCTAGAGCGGGTTGTTCAATATGATCGGGTTGGTGGTTCAATTCATGGCCCAAATGCCTCCACATGCCAAAGTGTCCTTGGGCAAGACACTGAACCCCGATGCTCCCAATGGCAGTCTAGCGCCTCGCATGTATGTGTGACTGGGCAAATGAGAAACAGTGTAAAGCACTTTGTAGAACCGCTAAGGTTAAAAGATGCTATATACGTGCAAACCATTTACCATTTTTTAATAAGGGTTGGCCACAAATTAATATATTGAGGCCACATAGTACTTAACCCATGGCAAAGATTGCATTTTTAAAATGCCACAGAGAACTCGAATAAAATTAAAACATTATGGCCACAGGATCCTAAGCATGGAGATGATAATATTAAACTTTAGTTTTAGAGTGACACATACCAACATTCTGGATACCATTAGCCTGCATCGACTTAAACAAATTCTCAAAGTGAATACATTTCCCCCAAAAATAATTAACTTGGGGCCATGTATTAAGAATGACATTCCATAACATATTAAACTATGGACTCAAGTTAAACTATTTGTGGCCATGACTTTGGTATCTCATGGACACAACATAATAATTTGTGGCCACATGATACTTTGTTTTTGGCTTCAAAATGCTATCGCTTGGCCTCAATATATTAATTCATTGCCATGCCTTAACCACCATTTCACCAAAGCAGCTCTGTACAAGGGAGTAAATAGCTTGGTAACTAGTTTTCGAATGAGAAACCACAACATTATTAACTATGTCTGATTTTTTTAGAAGTACATTCACTATAGAATAAATTACGATACAGTTATAAGACTTGTAAGAGAGGACTGTGTGCCAGTGGTCTGATTCTGTCTCAACAACTCATGGCATTGAGTGTTATCCTGTAGTCACACTTGCCTGGAATGTATATATTCTTTCATTAGAGGAGATTATTTTTAAATTATGATTTAAAAGATAAGTGCAGCCTGCATGGGGAAGATGTACAGCCAAGTGTAGGGATCCATAGCCAATATCTAAAAGCCAAATAATTCTAGTCAAAAGACATTCCATTAATTAGTCTGGACAGTAAAATTTATCCAGATGTTGACTTACCTTGTAGCATTCAGTGCGTCAAGCAAACCTTCATTTATATTCAGTAAGCACTTAATCCTGATGAGGGTCACAGTGGATCCATAGCTTGGAACCGAGATACGAATGCCAGATTGCCAGATCACACACATTCCAACCTATAGGTAATTTAGAGCAGGGGCGCACAATACGTCGATTGCGATCGACCGGTCGATCGCAAAGGAAGTGCGGGTAGATCGCCATTCAAAAAATAAATAAATAAATGTTCGCTTTGACGTACAGGACAGCCAGTCTGAGGTCTGCGACCACATGAGCTCCTACACACTGACATGAGATGGCTTAGTAGGGGTAAATTCCTGCAGAGATTTACAGAGCTCTGTAAATGCTGTTAAGCATTTTTTTGCTGTTAAACATGCCAAATACTCCCAACTCTATGATAATCAGTGGCTGCGGGACTTGGCATTTTTAACTGATCTGACCAACATGTTAAATGAGATTAATTTGGAGCTGCAAGGAAAAGACAAAACCGTGGTCAATATGATCAGCTCAGTTAATGCCTTTAAACGGAAAATGCACCTTTTGTCCTCAAAGCTGCACCACCATGAACTTCCAAAACCTCGCGTCAGAGCTGGAGACGCAGCGGACGGCTTGTGCGCAGTTTAACATTGCACTACACGGAGCAGATTGACAGCTGTCAGTCAGAGTTTGACAGATGCTTTCAAGACTTTGCTTTACTGGAGCCAGTCGCTACTATTATTTCTGTGACCTTTCCCACATGAAGATTATTAAGTCCAAATACCGTTCCACAATGACTGATCATCATTTGGAGGCCTGCTGGAGGCTGGTTACCAGCAGCTACTGACCGGACTGTGTAACCCTGGCTGATTCTATTCAGTGCACGTCATCAGAGTAAGGTACTGCCAAAAATGTACTGAAGTGTAGTGTGTCATAAGGGATCATGCAGTTATGCAAGGTACATGAACATATATTGCGTGTATATATATTTGGAGTATACTCAGTATATATATATATATATATATATATATATATAATTCAATGAGTAATCACACCTGTATACTATACGTAGATTTAAGAACTGCTGCTGTGATCATAAGCACTGTGCTGTGCTGATCCCAGGACTCTTATTCACTACAGGCTCATACTGAACACACCTAGTACTGTTTTTCTTTACTTTTCTTCACTTCTATACTGTAATTATTTATAATCCCACTATCCAGTGACACTCAGAAGAGGACGAGTTCCTTTTTCAGGCTGGTTCCTATCAATGTTTTCATGTTGTCTCAGGGAGTTTTTCCTTGCCACTGTTGCCTCTGGCTTGTTCATTATGGATCTCAATCTACATCTGGATTTCAGTGAAGATGCTTCTTTGTGATAGTATCTATTGTTAAAGGCTCTATGCACACTGAAAATTTCCTTCAGATTCAAAGTGACATGCTACCAAATAACTGACTCTTTGTCTTGTCTCGTTTTTGCCCCATCCATGGTTTGTCGCCTTTAATCTAAACCTCTTGTGAATTATTTATTTGAACCACGGGGTCGTGGCAGCCTTAGTTGAAATTATGGGATGTTAAAATGTTATTGAAATTTGTATGTAAATTGTGATGTACTGTTATCTGAATAATGTTCATCTTGCCAGACCTTCAAATTGAGCAATATGATACAAGTCTGAATTGTATTTGCTGTCTGGGATTCCCCAGTAATCTAACAACAAAACAATGATTGTATTTTCTCTCAGCCCTAAGCCAAAGGAAAAATAAGGTATTTGGTAGATTATAAGTAGTTTACATTTTTAGTGTGTTTGTATTATGTGTGTGTGTAAGTGATATTTGTGGTTGAAATTTTTTTGTTATGATGCATGTGTATCTTCGTATTATGTATTTATGTTTGATGGTTTTTGTTTGTTTCTTTGTTATCATTCTCTATAACAGCTGATTAGCTCTCTTAATCTAATCAAGTTGTGTGAATGCGTTTGTTGAAATTAACCCCCCCCCCCCCTTCTCCTTCTGCACTACAGATGTGGATGAGTGCAGGAGCCCCGGTGTCTGCCCCAGTGGTAAATGTGTGAACACACACGGCTCATTCAAGTGCCAAGCATGTGGCCCTGGATTCAGGCCTGACGCTGGGAGATGTCTGGGTAAGAGGCTCCATCTGGGTTTTCCGTATTTCATTTTATGATTGTGTAATAATAATATTATTCCCTCAATCTGGCATGGGCTGGAAGCGTAGACTTGGTTTTGGCAGTGTTCCGCATGACTTAAGGGGCATGGCGACAGTGTCTGCCCCCTTTAAAGTGTTGACAGTCTATTTATTTCAGCATTGCCATGAAGTGATTGATTTCATGTGCCAACTTCAATGCTAAATTATTTTATCTCAAAAATGAAATGTAATTGAACTCAGTAACCCTTTGAAATCTGTGCCATTTCTACACATGACCGTATATCAACTTGTTAGATATAATGGATGTTAAATTAAAGAAAGCATATAGCAACTTGTGTCAGTTAAACCTCATTATGTGGGTGTTTTTATAGCGTTTGAATATTGGGAGTCTTTTGACAGAGGCACGTCCAGCTCTATTGCTCAGCTTTCATCCCTCTGTTTTTTTCCCCAGTGCTTCACATATATTTATCTAATCTCTATCCACTCTCGCGACTAAGTTCCACCCTCATTCTTTAAACACTTTGTCTTATTATTATGGATCAATTGCTGCTGTAAAAGATTGTTTACAATACCTCAGTTTGCGAGAGTCAAAATATTTCTGTCTTGGCCATAGCCTTAAACAAACAGAATATTATTTTTGGACAGTTCTGGATGCTGCAGCAAATCCCAGTGGGGAAAGGTTCATTTTCAGAAGTTTGAGGATGGGAGGACAGAGCTAGACCACTGCGGCAAGAGGTCATCAGACTGGATATTACTCCCTGCACATTATCTCTGTTGAGAATTTTTATGGCATTTCAGTGAAAGATTGGACACTGAGTACTAGCATTAAAATCCTTGTTATTTCCTCATATTTGCAGTATTACTAATATTCTCTCCAAAGTAAGTGTACGTGAGTGTGGTTTCAGAAACAAGGTACTAAACCATATGATTTATTATTACTGCACTGGTGCAGTTTGGACTACACCTTTTACTTTAACTTGGCAAAGTGACTACCTTTAGAAGTACAATCCTTGGGTTAAGATTTTATTATGTACCCTAAATGAGTTGTAAGTGTTTACTACATTCACTTTTCAGGTTAAATATACAGTGCTGCTTTTAATAGAAATTTTTTTTTCTATATTTCTACATAAATTTGGCCTAAAACATCATCAGATGTCCTAATAGTAGATAAAGAGAACCCAATTAAACAAATGAGACAAAAATATTATACATTTAATCATTGAGGAAAATGATTCAGTATTACATCTGTGAGCGGCAAAAGTATGTGAACCTTTGCTTTCAGTATCTACTGTGACCCCCTTGTGCAGCAATGACTGCAACTAAATGTTTCCAGTAACTGATGATCGGCTTAGAGGAATTTTAGCCCATTCCTCAGTACAGAGCAGCTTCAACTCTGGGATGTTGGTGGTTTTCCTCACATGAACTGCTTCAGGTCTTTCCACAACATTGCAATTGCATTATGGTCAGGACTTTCACTTGGCCATTCCTAAACATTAATTTTATTCTTCTTTAAGCATTTTGATAGAAGACTTATGTGCTTAGGGTTGTTGTCTGGCTGCATGACCCACTTTCTTCTGAGATTCAGTTCAGTCCTGATATTTTCCTTTAGACTTCGCTGATGTAATTCAGAATTCATTGTTCTATCAATGATGGCAAGTCATCCTGGCCCAGATGCAGCAAAACAGACCCAAACTATCACCACCATGTGTCACAGATAGGATCTTGTGCTAGAATGCAGTGTTGTCTTTTCTACTAACATAATGCTTCTCATTTAAACCAAACAGTTTTATTTTGGTCTCATCCGTCCACAAAACATTTTTCCAATAGTCTTCTAGGTTGTCCACATGATCTTTTTCATTTTGGAGAGCAGTGTTTTTCTCCTTGCAACCCTGCTATGTACACCATTGTTGTTCAGTGTTCTCCTGATGGTGGACTCATGAACATGAGCATGAGAGCCTATAGTTGCTTAGAAGTTACCTTGGGTTCCTTTGTGAATTTGCAGACTATTACATATCTTGCTCTTGGAGTGATCTTTTTTGGTCAACCACTCCTGGGGATGGTAACAATGGTCTTGAATTGGGTTCTCTTTGTCTACTTTTAGGACTTGTCTGAAACTCAGATGATGTTTTAGGTCATATATATGGAGATACGTATATAGAACAATATAAAGGGTTCACAAACTTTCAAGCATCATTTTACATATTAAAGGCTTAGAAGGCGTACCCTTGATGGTCTTATCACAGTCATATCACAATTTACATTCACAGCTAGCATTGAAATTTCCATTTATTCTTCATACCTCATATTTCACACTATGTAATACTTGTACTATATATTATTTCATGCAGACATTTAAAGACTATTCTTATGCATATTCCTGTTGGATGCTTAATAATAACTAAGTACCAGGTTATTAATCAGAGTAATGCTAAATTATCAATCAACATTTTGCTAAAATGTCTTAATTTCCTCTATGTATGGAGACTTTTGGGTTACTTTAGAGTGAGGCCCTAACATCAGTGCTTACTGATAACTGTAGCAAACCTGCTCTCCCAGAGTCCTTAACACACACTGTATGATCTCATCACTACATAGAGAACTGCTCTGGACGTCAGGAGCAGGGCAAAGGTTTAATGTTTTTTCCAAAATAAATACACACATAAATCACTATGCACCTTCATCGCAAATTCAGCAAACCTCTGAGAGCGGATATTTCACAGAATGCACAACTTCATTAAATTTTATTACTGAGGACCTGTGATATGAAGACACCCTAATTCCTTACCGAACTTCCGCATGATCTCACACTACATACAAGCATGGTCTGTTGCAACACAAAGTAAATTTTTTTATTATTATTGGTTGCCTTGACAACAGCTCAAAGATGCCACAGTATAAACTATGGCCTATAATTGTATCACTCTTATTCGACTTATTGACGAATTAGTTTCCTTTGGTTATTGAAATGTTTGTAGCCATGCACATTTTGTTTTTATTAAAATGAAGTTCAGTGATGCCTTTTGCTAAAACAAGCTCGTAGTTCCAAGCTCATATTATGTTTGCAATGAGGGTTTTTCATTGAAGGATGAAGGATGTGGGATCAAACAGTCACTGGTGTATTTGGTGAATGGCTGATTAGAGGGAAGATTCAGGGTTGAGTTAGAAACAGTTTGTACAGAGTTTACCTCAGCTCCTGGGCCTGATTGGCCCTCCATGATACCAAAATAAGAGTTTTTTTTTAATAATAAAAAAATAATAATAATAAAAAATAAACTGCATACAGAGAGTATGTAAATAATGTCACTTTCTCCAGCCATTTCCTCAGTCAATTGCCTGTAGCGGAGAAGTTAGTGGCCAGTTGGCGGGATAGTGGATAAGATTATTTGCTGGTGTGATGGGGAAAACAGCACAGCTTTCTTTCAAATCCTTATCGGTGCAGATTCAGAGAAATACCTGGAGACTGCAGAAACAAAGCTGCAGGGGACACTGACAGAAATCTGGCAGATGCAGTGGCAGTGAACACAAAGTCCTGCTTGTGTCTTTTCACCTCAGAGGTCCTCTGTGTCTGCTCTCTCTCCCATCCTGCTTGAAACCATCAGCTCTCTGGAAAGATGAGGGATGAGGGATGTTGGACAAATAAACAAATACAATACACAGGAGGTGGACTTGAACATCAGTGAACATGTAAGGAATAAAACACAACAGGGTGTGCCCCTGTTGTATACTGCTTGGCATCTCTAAACTGCCTGTAGACTCTGATTGTGCACTGTGATGGGTTGGCACCCATCCATCCATCCAGGGTGTCCCCCGCCTTGTGCCCCAAGTACCCTGGGATAGGTTCCAGGCTCCCTGCAACCCTGTGTAGGATAAGCGGTACAGAAAATGGATGGAAACAACATACTTTTTTCCATTTAGAAACATTGTAAAACAGCAAAAAACATTCATTACCTCACCCGACTCTGTTTTTTTTAATTTATTTATTTATTTTTTTTTTGTGCTCAAAAAGGCAGCTTGTCGAGAAAACCAGAAGTGTAATTCGTCATGAAGACTTACCTGTGTCTGAAAACTTAGTTACAGCTAATCCTTCCAAAGTGTTAAATAAATGTCTCCTCATAGAAAACCTCACTGTATCAACAATTAGACTTTTATAAAATCTGTACAGGTGGAGTGTTCACCACACAAGTCTCTCTGAATTACTATAGAAGCAATAATGTAATAGAATGAATGCATTATTATAAAACTGATGTGAACTGATGTGAGGATTTTCTTTTACAGAAAGCATTTCTTCCTGTGACATAAGGGATTAAAGAGTTTATTAGAATCTTATTTTTAAATGTTTTATTTTTATATATATATATATATATATATATATATATATATATATATATAT
>JAFFST010049611.1:285410-295947 GCA_022414735.1 Noturus placidus
GGGGGGGGGGGGGGGCACTAGATGGGGTGTCAACCAATCGCAAGGCACAATCGCACACACATTTACACACCCATTCACAGACGATGGACAATTTAGAGATGGCAATCATCCTACAATGCAGGTCTTTGGACTGTAGCAGGAAACCGGAGTACCTGGAGGAAACCCACAAAGCACAGGGAGATCGCATGCTCCACGCACAGAGGTCCATCCTCTGGCAGTAATCAAACCCCCAACCCCGAAAGTGTGAGGCAAATCTGCTAACCACAGCATGGCTATTATGTGTGATTGTATTAATCACATTATACAACTGTGATACAATCTCTACGGTTTCGTATTAGCCGTAGTGTGCTCCAGTATTGCACGTGGCACTATTAAAATTTCATGACAAATGCCATGACTACCAGAAGAACATGGCTTGCAGAGCACACCTTGTGTTTAATGACCAGTCACAGGATTGGTCACATGGTGTGATCATCACAGAAGTTCACTCAGCCTCAGAAGTGAAGCTTGTGTACAGCTCCCATTTGCTCTGCAATCACGTCATGTTTTTCAAAGAAGCGAGCTGAACGTCATCTCCACACTAGCAAAACAAGCCTGTAATGGTTGATATGACCAGCTCTGATTTAGATGACTTGTTAAAACATTTTTTTTTTTGTTGTTTTTTTTTGTTTTTTTGTAAAAACAGTTTTCAGGAAAAGCTAAAGGATTTACACTGTTGCATAACAGTTACATTAATCTGACCCCCTGGCTCTGTTGCGTTATCATGACTCCTGAGTGTTTGTGCTCCAGGGTGAAGTTTTCCAGACTCACACTGAACTGCTGCACCCGCTGAACATCCGAAACCAAAACAAGAGCAACACAGTTCATCTAATTTATGACTCATGTATTTCTCTTACTTATACAGTCTTCGAATTAGTCGAATTAGCAATTGTGCAACATGTTTATAGCATGTTTATCCACAATTGACATAATGATAGTGATTTTTGGTTTTTATAATGTTACTACCCATGCAAGCTTTTAAATATTTATATATTTTAGTGCACTCCACTAATATTATAAATATTAATATTCCTTGATGTTACACATTTTTATGAATGAATAAGTGAATTTGGCCTATGTGTTTATACTCATATTTATACCCCTGTGAAACAGGAAGTCATGGTTGAACAATTTCCTGTTTTTAGTCACCCAGTTGTACAAAAAAAAAAAGTTAAATATCAATGGGAGTATACTTTAAATATTTTTTTTTCTCATATGAATTCATGTGGGTGCCAATAAATGTTGAACATATGTATTTAACAAATTAATTTTTTCGGCTAAACCTGTGTTTGCAATTGTTTTATATCCATTTTTTTCCAAGTATTTTTGTGATTTTTTTTTAAAACAAAATATTAAAAGGTTAAACAATAAAAACAGATTTTTCATAGCCTTCTTTAATCATATTTACCAAAGGTGCCATTATTAGTGGAGGGCACTGTATGTCTATGCAGAATTACTTCTGTATTGAGCAGAGAATCAGAGGTATTCACATGCAGACGATTAGGCTATACACAGAAGAGTTTGTGCTGATCAATTTTGTTACACAAAGTGTTGGAATGTGAAAATCAGAGTATAATTTAAACGCAAAACCATCCAAGACAAGAAAATAAGATTCTGAGTATGAATCATATATGTATTTATATCAGTAATTGTCA
This sequence comes from Noturus placidus, assembly GCA_022414735.1. Taxonomy (NCBI): domain Eukaryota; kingdom Metazoa; phylum Chordata; class Actinopteri; order Siluriformes; family Ictaluridae; genus Noturus; species Noturus placidus. The sequence goes on from JAFFST010049611.1 coordinate 287,105, forward strand.
GTGTAGAGTTTCAATCATGTGTAACTAGTGTGCTTATATTGAGTATCTGATGTTCCTCTGTCAAAAAACTTTCACTTCCCAGATTTTGAATATTGCTTTGTGTCTAATTTTCCTGTTTAGATATTGATGAGTCTGAGGATGAGATGATCTGTGGCAAGCATGGCTTCTGTGAGAACATAAATGGCACCAGTTACTGTCATTGTGACCAAGGATATGTCAATACACCTGAGGGCCAAGGTTGCGTTGGTATGGAAGTAGAAAACATCTTATTAACCCATATCTATGACTCCATTATAAAGGGGTTTGACTAATAGAATTATGAATCTCTGTTTGTGTGTGTGTGTGTGTGTGTGTGTGTGTGTGTACAGATGCAGATGAATGTGAGATAAGTAGTGAGTTGTGTGGTGAGGCTCATTGTGAGAATGTGGAGGGAAGCTTCCTTTGCCTCTGCCCCACTGATGATGAGGAATTCGACCCCATTACTACTCAGTGCAAACCCCGCCACATGATCTTACCAGGTACAGAAACAAAAACAAAACAAAAAAAACACATGTATGCATGCATACAAACCATTTACACAACAGGTGCAAACAATTTGTCTTTTTAATATTGCTATAACTCCCAGTTAGAGAGAGAACAAATTGTGCACGTGCGTCCAGGGTTCTTTCACTTGATTTCATATTCCATATTGTGCATGCAGCAGAAACACAGCCTAAAGCCAAGTTTCAGTCATGTTAATTCTGCTTCAGGGTGAGATTTTGGCACTTTATATGTGGAGACGTTTTTCAATAACTAACAGTTCTGAACAAAAGCGGATTACTGACTAGAAATGCAATTTAGAAAAGGCCTGAGAGTAACTTTATCCTGTGGTTTGGAATTGGCCTATCAAATAGATAACGATAGAGAATGAGATTTAGAAACTCAAAATGTTTGAAATTTCTTGATATTTCAATCGAACGATTTAAAAAAAAAAAAAAAGATACAGATCGTTGGCTCTGTGAGAGATTTAGATTACATCTGTTGTGCAAATATGGCCAGATGCCATAGAGCTGCGATCAGGTCACTAAGGCTGTGTTGGAAGTATGCAGTAAACATTACAGCATTGAGTGAGTAATGATTCCAGCTTCCTGTCACACAGTTGAGCTCATCAAATCTAGAGAGCAACTTCATTTTTATATTTCAGGCATTTTAGTTGAAACCCAAGTTTAATACATGGAGTAAGAGTACACAGTCTGTGTTCTTTGTGTTCAATGTGGGAATCATATCAGATTCTGCAGGACATGACCTCCCTGCTCCTCCCCACGGTGCCTCTGATGACGAACAGAGGAAGGATTGCTACTACAACCTACGCGATGCCAACTTCTGTGAAAATGTGCTGTCCAGTAATGTCACCAAGCAGGAATGCTGTTGCACTATAGGAGCAGGCTGGGGAGATAACTGCAACATGCACCCATGCCCACAAAACGGACAAGGTAGGGTATCAAAAGTTGTTGTTTGGGTGCATGTGACACCTAGACCCCTCAACCCCTTTAAATATTACTGATCTGTACATGTAAATCCTCAGTGGAGTATGCGGAGCTGTGTCCTCATGGTCCTGGCATTCTCCCCATCATCACCTCAGTCCAAGGCTTCAATCATCTCCTGAGTAGAGGTACTTTTGTATCTGCAATTCTTTATATTGAACTTACTGAAAAAAGGTGCTTTGCATGTGTAATCTATTGTTATCAATATAAATCACAGTCATGACCAAGACAAGTCTTTTAATGTTGTAGAAAAGACTAGCGTGCAAGAGATGTTCACGAAATCAAGGCACATCTTTTCTGGCTATCTATGATAATTGCCATCGTTCCAACTCTCTGTCCTTCTAGCCATTCAAGATTTAAGATCTTCCCTGTTTGAATTATATTTTAAGGTTATACAAACTGGTAACAAGAAGGACTAGATTGTTGGCGGCAAATGCATCCTCATTGATGCCGTTGGACATCAAGTTCTGTTTGTTTTGTTTCAAGTGGAAAACTCTAAATGTTGTTCAAATCCAGACTGTATTATAGACAAAGACAACAAGACTGCTGCACAGATCAGACTGCAATGAAGAAGCTAAAGGAAACGAAAGCTTATAATTTAAAGATAAAATGTGTTTGGGACTCATGGTCAAGACCAAGACAAAACTGAGACACAGTGTAGTCAAGACCAGGCCTGGGCATGATCAGGATATGCTGACTGATCAATCAAAGTAAACTACCTTATCGTATATAAAATTTCACTGTTTGTTTTTGTTTTCTTTGTTGTTGTTGTTGTTGTTGTTGTTGTTTTGACACTTTTTGTGCTTGACCTTTTGTGTTTAACCTGAGAAATAACAAAAATATGCATCCAATGAAGTGTCTACACCAGTCTGGCTTTGGTATTGACCCTCAAAAGTTACTGACCCATATTATTTGTGATTGTCTTTTAAAATGACTGTAATGATTAAAGGTGTAACTATTACAGCCAACTGAGAAGTCACTGTCATTTGGACTCTCACAGAATATAAACAGGGAGTGTTGTCCTCTTTTTACTAGGAGAAATGCCTGGAGTTCTTAAGGTCATACGCCCCATATTTTATCATATGTGTATATATATTTGATCATTTAGATTGTAGAGATTTTTATACTGTGTTTTGAATGACGTATCATTTTCTAATATCAGTTCACTACTCTTGTCCACAGATGCAGATGAGTGTGAAATGTATGGCCCAGAAATTTGTAAAAATGGTTATTGTTTAAACGTCTACGCCTCATATAACTGCTACTGTCACAGTGGCTATTACCACGACCCTGTCCGTATGGCATGTGTTGGTAAGTCATTTTAATTAATGTTGTTGGGGAAAAAAATTTATTAATAAAAAACATAAAAAGAAGATCTGTATTAATATGTTAAGATGATAAACAGTGCTTTCATTTTAAGAAGCATTTAATTCCATATCCACTGCTTTAGAGACTCCTATATAGACACATTGGAGGCACTTAAAACTTGGGCTCATGTATTGAATTGCCCTTGTTTCTCATGACACATTTTCATGGATAAACCTGTGTTGTCTTTGCAAAATTGCAATTGCAATTTTCAAAACAAAACATCAAAAGGTTAAACAATAAAGACAGTTTTTTTACAGCCTTCATTGCTCATATTTACCAAGGGCGCCAATATTAGTGGAGGCCAATGAATATATATATATATATATATATATAATATATATATATATACACACACACACATGCATTGTAGATTGAACAGCCAGTCACAGCACATCTGGATTTTTTTAAAAATGAATTTGTTGTAAGCATGTATTCTGCACATGTGCCTCAGATTATGATGAATGTATGGAGGAGAATCAGTGTGAACATGGAGTGTGTGTGAACACACAAGGTTCTTTTAACTGCTTCTGCATGCCTCCAATGATCCTGGATGACACACTGCGTCGCTGCATCTCTGCCAACAACACAGAGGGTGAGCCTCTGATCTCTCATTCACTGATATGTGCTTTGATGTATTGCAGATTGTCTTGTCAGTGAAAAAAAAACACATTCATATACCTTGGAACTGAAACTTTAGAGCATTGCTGTTTTGTGCAAATGTCTTTTCTCATGCATTCTCAACCAACATATTGTACCCATCGTACTCTGGTATCTCTTTCTGCCTATAGGTCTTTTACTTGATGAGGATAATATTCACACAGACATCTGCTGGCGGGAACTTAAACCTGATACCACATGCTTTAGTCCCCTGCTTGGTATGCCGACTACCTATACTGAGTGTTGCTGTCTCTATGGTGCTGCCTGGGGGTTACAGTGTGCGTTCTGCCCGGAAAAGTCATCTGGTGTGTTTTTATAACTATTTCTGTCTATACACAACTCTCTGGAAATGTTAAACATACAGTGCATACTTTCTAAAGAAAAGTCTCACAACTAACCAAAACAATAATATGTCTTTACACAGCGGATTTTGCTATGTTGTGTAACCTGCATAACAGAGGCTCAGACAGCCTACGGGAGCAACCAGGCTTTGAATATGGACCTGACACCCCACCTGAGGGACCCAATGGTCCACCGTTCTGGGATAACTATGGAGTTTTTGGAGGTGAGACCTTCTATGGACCTGAAGGCCGCTTGAGGGGTTCCATGTTTACTGATCACTCAAATGACTACGGCTCTAGAGAGGGAGGACGAGTACCTATGCCCAGACCCCGAGAGCACCATCCACCCCGCCGAGTTAACCCCTACAGAGGTAGCGTCATTCTTCCATGGGATAAACATACGTGTGCATGCACAATTAATCACATTTATAACCTTTCTAATATGAATATACTAGTAGTATCAGTAGTAAAGTACTAGTAGTGATGCATTATGTTATTCAAACTCTTCGTAAACACAATATAAACGTGTCTGTGATTCCATGTTGTCTGCTATTTTCCATTCAGATCATAGTGCAGGATTTGAGGGTCTGCAAGCAGAAGAATGCGGCATCTTGAATGGATGTGAAAATGGGCGATGTGTCCGTGTGCGAGAGGGCTACACTTGTGATTGCTTTGATGGCTATGAGCTAAACCTAAGCAAGATGGCATGTATTGGTAAGGCCTTTTATTCTCTCACTCATGTCTCTGCCAGTGTAATAACCTAGTTAAAATGCCTATATTACAGATGACACAGTATTGATATCTGGGTAATACCAACAAATAAAATGGTAGATCGGATATCGGAGAAAATATATTGGAAAAAAGACCCTAAACCAAATGGCAAAGAATGGAATTGGATTTGGAAAAAGAATGTATTTTTGGAACTGGAAATGTTTACGTATAAAACGGATTGTTTATTCTTTTGTTATGATTGATTTTATTAAAGTTATACTTTATGCTTTATTATATTTACAATGTAAGTGATTTTGTGTGAAGCTGTTTAAACTATAGTTTTGAAAATATGTAAACTGTTTTTCTTTTTAAAGAAAACTATCAGATGGGTATCAGTATCAGCTGATACTCAAGGCATCAGTATCGGTAAACAATTCCATGTGCATTTCACTATGAAATATAGTCAGAGTAAAAGAAAATAAGCCACACTTAGCTAGGAATATTTTAGAGAACTTTAGACAGACTGACTATTTTACCACCGCATTTGTTAAACTGACTCCTTGCACAACATGATCTTTGCAGGAAGATAGCCTAGGCAAGATTAAAAAGAATTAACACTAAAAACATTTCCATGCCGTTCTGGTGAATTATATTTATGCTTGCTTAAAGCTTTTTTTTTGCGAGGTGTCTTGCCAACACATTTTTTATCTGTTTTGGCTGATTGAATTCAGCTGCATTGAGTTTTCCCAGGCCACCTCACATATGTTTTATGGTAATTTCATGAATGATTATAGATTATATCAACATTTTACTTCGTTTTACCTTTTATGTTTACAGCAATCTAGACTCAAACTGAAAAGTGCTATATAAATAAAGATTATTATCTTATTCCATCACACTTCAGCACCACATCTCTTGGAGGTTAAATGTTATTCATATGAACACTGATACAAAACAAAAGACTGAAGCAAACCTAATGCTTTATGGTAAATCAGCTATATAGTACATTAAAGCACTGCTATGTTCCCACACACCTTACACATAGGTGCTAATTTTCTTTTTCTTTTTTTATGTCTATGAGGGTTTTTCATGATTAGGAGTTTGGCACAGGCAATAGCAAAAAACATACCATTTAACTGCAAAACTTCCTCTATTAGAAAGGATTTTATTAAGGTTTTTTTTCTATACCCTTTAGCCATGAATAGAGCGTAGAGGAGAGTCAGTTTTGGATCACATAAAATCTTTTTTTTTTTTTTTTTTAATACTGTCCAAATTCTGTAGTATTTTAAGAGGATGTGCCTGAGGCAAAGGTTGCATGTATTGCAGTTCACCTTCAATCACTCTTCCAGAATTTGTCCATGAAACAGACAAGTCCTGGATGTCTCTCAAGAATGCTTCTCATCATGTTCTCAGCCAATCAGGGGCGCTGACAGTAATGCTCTACCATTAGTTTCTGTGAATCAGAATTGGGAATAAATGATCAAAGTGTGCTCTGCGCTGTGTCTAAGCTCAAGCAGCATGCCGTCGAGTCAAACTCCTTGATTCATAGCCGCCTTGTGTATTATGTAGATATTGCACAGTTGAAATGTGTTCTGTTTGTTTGATTTGTAGTGGAAACTCAGAACGTGCTTCTTACCTCATCATCCAAGAAGCTAGTGAAAGCGCACTGCAATTATGAATCTGAATAATTTTTTTATGGTCCTGATGTAAAAAAAAAAAAACATGAAAATTGTGTAACATCTACAAAACAGATTCAGAGTATCCCATCTTTCATATGAACAAGATCCTGTTCTCCATTTCAAGTGTTTCTGAAAATTAGATCTCTGTGTCTCATAATGAGAAATAATGAGAGTTTCTCTGTGACTGAATTTTAAGACAGTGTAGTAGGTTTCATATTAGATATCACTGCTTATTCAAACCTCAGATGCCAATTAAGTTTCAATTCAGTTTCACTCTTCCAGTACTTGTGGGCTGCTTCAGTATCTGTGTTCTGACTGGTGTATATCAATGTGTAGTAGTGTGTTTTATTAACCACATCCAATTCAAGACTCAACTGGTATTAGGTTAGGATCCTGTGATAGATCTTTTACTATCCATTTCTATTTTCATTTCAGCTGAGAAATATTTTATCAACACACCTCTCACATTCAGCTTGTCTTTCCTCTGTCACCTCTTACAGATATAAACGAATGTGAGGATATCAGTGACAAAGTGGAGCTGTGTAAGAACGGAGTGTGTACCAACACAGAGGGCTCATACAAATGCACTTGCTTGCCGGGCTTTTTGGCTTCTTCTAAGCCCCACGAGTGTATCCCAGAAGACCAAGACTCTGTCACCCACACTGTGGGAAATTGATGCACTCGTCTCTTTCTTTCTTTCTTTCTCTCTCTTTCTTTTTCTTCCCTCAATCGCCTGTCCAGAGGACTGACACTAAACCTGCATCAGTGAAGCCGAGCCAGCTGAGCTCCAAACATGAACACACACACACAGTTACAGTCGAAACCCATTCCATCTTGTACATAAAGAGTGATTTAAAAATACGTTAAAGTTTTAACAGGACCTGTGAAGTAACTCAGTTTCTGATTGGTTCCCATGCTTAAAGTGATTTGCACGGCATACTGAATGTTACCCAAATGGTTATTACGTGTACTTTTTTTTTTTTACAATTTACACACCTAATTTGTTATTAGAGGTCGATCAGAGGTCGATCTAGCTCAGGCTTGTGGGTCAAGGCTTCATTGAGGGGGTTTGGGATTTTTGTACAGATCTAGTACTATGTATTTAAATTGGTTTGTTATATATTCTAATAAACTCATTCAGTACACTCAATTTATAATTTTTTTGACCAAAAATGGTACAAAAAGTACAAAAAAATCAGATTAACCCTGTAGAGTTATAGATTTCTGTACAAATGTTTTGTAGCACTATATTTTATGTATGGAGAAAAAAAAAAAGGTTTACACTGTATCAGATAGTGTATGTATCCTGCCCTGTGGAGCAGACTATGAAATGTTATTTTGTGGAATGACTGCACTTTTTAACTAATGTTATGTGGTGCCTTCAATCCAGTGAACACATAGTTTAGAGATTTTCAGCAACACGTTAATGTGCGTCACATTTGCTTGATAATGATATATAGTCTACTTTGAACTGAAATACTTGCATCCATTATTGCTGGTTAGACATTCAACAGATTTTAAGCTGCCTTAAACACAATGCAAACCACTTTTAAACAAATATTCTGTCCTGCTGTTGAGCAATATGACATGTATACTATAACACATTAAACATTTTACTACTTGGACTATTAGCAGAGGGTATGCCCACACCTGAATATTACAGAAGAAATATAAAGACAGGTGACAAATTAATGGGAAAAAATGTAATTAGTAAAATGTTAAGCCACAACAAGCTGCCAGAACAGCTTCTAAGAGCCATGGCACAGATTTGACAAATTTCTGGAACTGTGCTGGAGTCATTTTCCCAAAAGATATTCCCTCAAATGGTGTATTGATGATGGTGGTAGGGAGCACTGTCTAACATCTGTCTCTGATTAGAGTAGGAGTTTTTCAGCAAAGTGATCAAATAACTTTGTACTGATTTGCAGAGACTCTCCACTTAATGGGATAAGTGGACCCAAATCATGCTAGCAAAATATCCCAAACAATATAGCATTTTTTCCCCTTTAATATGGCACCCATCTATATATACCATCATCACTGGATATAAACCAATGAACAGTTCTCCATAATAAGGAAGACACATGTTATATGTGTTTGTACTCACTACCATTTTCAGTGGTGGCCACTGTGCAGCCACCTTCGCTTGTGCTCAGTACACATCTTGAAATGAAATTGTCATCATATTTGATTTTTGGGATTTAGGAAGGCAATTTTAAACAGAATACATCGTGATGGTGATTATGAGTAGTCTGTAGGAATTATCCCTTTTTTGGAAACTGGTCCATCCTGTTTTGTTCATTCCATTTGATTACCTCTGACTGTAGTTGTTTCTGGACAATAAAGTCTGAAAATGACTGTGTATTTTGTGATTTTTATATATATATATATATATATATATGTGTGTGTATGTATGTGTGTATATACAGTGGTGTGAAAAAGTGTTTGCCCCCTTCCTCATTTCCTGTTCCTTTGCATGTTTGTCACACTTAAGTGTTTCGGAACATCAAACCAATTTAAACAATAGTCAAGGACAACACAAGTAAACACAAAATGCAATTTGT
>JAFFST010049611.1:310654-319205 GCA_022414735.1 Noturus placidus
GTGACAATAATTGTTGCACAGATATATTTAACAAATATTTTTTTTTATAAAACTGTGTTTTGTTTGATATCCATGAGAGTAAAGTATTTGTGTGAATTTGAACAAAAGGTCAAAAGGTTAAATAATAAATACAATTCAGAATAATAATGGTCATAAAAACTCTGGAACTCTGGATTTATGTTGTGATAAAAAATAATTGAGTATTTTAGCATCTTCAAAGTAGATGCCCTTTATGCCTAGAATTTCCAGAAATGTATTCTTGCCATTTTCTCAACCGATTTCTGCTCTTTAAACAGTATTAAAGGAGTTCCCACCTACACTGAACTCTTATTGGCTGCTTTTCAGAATATTTCGCTCCAAGTCATCCACTTAAACTTTTTTTTTGAGGTGGCTTAGTGGTTAGCACGTTCGCCTCACACCGCCAGGGTCCAGGGTTCGAGTCCCGTCGGGGCCATGTGTGTGCAGAGTTTGCATGTTCTCCCCGTGCGTCGGGGGTTTCCTCCGGGTACTCCGGTTTCCTCCCCCAGTCCAAAGACATGCATGGTAGGTTGATTGGCGTGTCTAAAGTGTCCGTAGTGTATGAATATGAGTGTGTATGTGATTGTGCCCTGCGATGGACTGGCACCCTGTCCAGGGTGTACCCCGCCTTGTGTCCAATGCCTCCTGGGATAGGCTCCAGGTTCCCCGTGACCCTGTAAAGGAGTAAGCGGTTGAAGATGGATGGATGGATATATATCTCATTCCAGTGATGTATATCAATTACAGTAATACCAATATTTATGTTTCCAATGTAAAATATGATAATCTTTTTTAACTGATGGTTGTTTTAGGAATTCAGAGATCTGAGATGGTCAACATTTTAGTGCTGCTCAGTTTCTTTTAGAGCTTAAAATTGCTGGTTAACTGGCTTGTTACAGTCCAGAAAATCTTTCTGTCCATGTGAATACATTCTTAGTAGACTAGGTTGGCTGAACTTATTTCAACACAAATTGTCTCTTTCAATCATAAGATTACACGTCAAACTTATGCTGCGCTGTGTTTATAGGATTTGTACGGTTAGTGGAGTTTGCTGCCAGTGTCTTTGGAAGTCTTAAGGATTTTTCTCCTCAAATGTTGGCTTGATGCCAGCTGTTGTGACAGGGTTTGTTAAGTCCCTCGTGTTCCTTTATTTATAGATTTATAAATATTTTTTACGGAAAGGGGGGTATTTAAATTAGTGTGTCTGTGTATGAAGTACTATGATTATTTAGTGCCAAATTTTCATCATTGAAATGAAAAGTTTTTAAATGTGTTTAAAATACAATTGTTGGAAGTGTTTTAAATGGCAGTGAGAATTTTCCAGAGTTGCGTTAATGCCTGATAATTAGTGCAATTGTTATGTTTACACACTCTTAAAGCCAGTGGTGAAACACTTTTACATCCTGTAGTGCAGCAATTTTAACATGTCCATGTCCTCCGAGTTTCAGGGTCAGTTTCTCAGCGAATCTTCTTTAATAAATGTGGAAATCGTGTTTCAAGTAACACTAGGCATTTTTTAAAATCCATTTTCATCTTTTTGCGGTTCGTAATGTAACTAACCCTCCTTTCATTATGTCTGATTTGTCAGTTTCATGTTACTGGACGTCTTCCAGCATTACAGACTCTTCAGCACTGTTCCAAATAAAGATACTATAAAAGGCCAATCATTTGTGCAATGTTTTGGAAAACTCTCACCCTTATCTCTCGATATGAAAATGCTTTTTATAAATCCCAGCTGAGAATTTTCAAGAAGCCGATGAGGCACCTTCTCAAGACTTCTCTTAAAATCAAACAAATGCTTGTCTCTCTGCATCATTGCCCTGCACTGACTCGAATGGTGTCACTCACCTGTGTGTATTAGTGAATTAAAAAAGGAAATGGTTATCGGATTCATTTAGAATTTAATGGTTACATATTTTAGCAAGTTGCTGTTGGTTAAAAAGCAATTGGATTTAGTCGTGTGAAAACATGAGTAGATAATGTTTTAAAGCAATTGTCGACCGTCTAGACTTTTAAAATAACTCTACTGATAAATGCTATTTGAATACTCAGGGGTAACCACCCTTCCTGGAACGATAGCAGTGTTGTGTCCAGGAACATGGTGCTCTGATGTTTTGTCTCAAATTCATAAGGCTGACCTTTACTACGTCACTTTTAGTCACAAAATTACTTACTGGAATGGAACTGGACTATATCGCTCTTGTTTAGGGAGTGTCTGCAATTTGTTTTACCAAGTTATGCAGCTGTTTCGCTGATGAGACCCTTTCAGACAGCCTCCTCCACCCAGATTTTCTAACAAAGCACCCTTTCTGTTTTAAATCACAAGCCTTTATAGGCCCTTCTTTGGCTTTAGAAACGACATGGTATGTGGAACTGTAATGGTAGGAAGTCATTTTTGTTATTCATCGATGTTCTGATGGGAAGGCTTCAGCTAGTTTAGAGGAAAGGTAAATACACAGTAGTTCACTGGGTGTGAATTGACATTGAGAAATACTATTTAGTTTAGACACAGAACCAGTATGATGATATTATAACATGTTTAGCTGTCAGATGATATTATATCATGTAACCTGTCTGTAATATTTAAATGCCATTATAGTCAAATATTACAGTACTACCCTCATCCTCGTTATCTACTTGTGATTTCTAAAGTTATAAGTTGTGCTTATAGGTCTAAGAAGCCTAAGCCTGCCAAGCCAGCACCAAAGCCTGCAGCTAAACCCAAACTCTCTCTGTTTGATGAGGAGGATGATCCAGACAAGGAGCTTTTTCAGCCTGCGGTAAAGAGCAGTGAGTATGACTTTTGGATTGTGTTACACCAAAAATGAATTAACATGCATACACAATGTAAGTATCTTATGGGAAACTTTTAAAAAGCACCGAGTGACATCAAGCTTCTTTTTTTTTTTTTGCCTCCCAACCAATGAGGTTACAATTAGCAAGGCAAACAATATAAACAAACATGGTTGTTAGAGTACCGCATTCATTAGTGAGTGAATATAAGGAGTCTTCTGATGCAGTCTTCCAATTTACACAGACTCAGGAGCATGAGTACGATACAAAAAAATGTTTACGAACTTACAGGATAGCAAATATATGGAGATTTAATCAAAAAAGTTCAGTGCCAATATTTGCACATAATAAATACCGTATTTTCCGCACTATAAGGCGCAGTCTCAATTACGGGGTCTGTTTCTGTACTTGACCAATACATAAGGCACACCATGTTATAAGGCGCATACGATTGTTACGCCAACCAAAGTCGCACAACATATTTACAGATTTTGGAAGTCAGTCCACACACAAGGCGCACCGGATTATTAAAATTTAAGGCTTTTAGGTGCACCTTATAGTGCGGAAAATACGGTATCCACTTGGCTTTTTTAGGAAATTCACCAGTACTCAATCTGATGTCCCACTATAACTGTGGCTGCATACAGTCATCACACGTTGATTTTCTGCCTCCATTGCGACTTCGAAGGCAAACAACCATCTCATCACCAGATATTTGTTAATTATGATCATTGTGTTAATTATGATTTTTAGAAAGATAATTAGAATCTAAATGGCAAGCAACGCTAGTTATGTAGCTAATATTAGCTAGGACTGGATTCGTAGGGTTACTGTGTGCACGTAGCAGGAGCCACATTCTTCATATCAGCACAATCCAGAATCTCAGACCAGCAAGTGTTCTGTTTAAAAAAGTGTGAACATATACTAAGACTGAAAAACCAGAAAACCGAAGTTGATCTATTGTAATGAATTTCATCTTGTCTTCACTGTACCTACAGCTGATGTGAAATTATTTGAGGACCCGGATTTAGGTGGAACTGTCTCTCTTGGAGACTCTTTGCTGCTCCCTTATGCTTACCAAAAGACTGAAGCTGCTGCTATTACAAAACGAGATGAAGACATGGATGAGCTCTTCAGGTCAGTCGTTGTGTCTCCTTAACTTTCCTGCAAGGTCTTGAAGCCTTTTGTGTCCTGTAGTCAGGGATAAGACTGACAATCCTGAGAGAATAGCCCATAAATTCCTCCAAAAGTTTAATAATAATAATAATAATAATATTAATAATTGAGCTCTAAATCTTCTATCAGTGAATGTGAAACTGTTTACAAGATTTGAAATGGTTTGTATCTGAACATAATTCTCATTGAGTTATGAAGCAAAGCTTTTGGATTTTTAATTTGTAGGCATTTTCTGTTGGTATTTATTATATAAATAAATCCAGAGAGAGAGCGAGAGAGAGCACAATTCATTTGCAGGCCAAAGACCAGAATTCATATCTACTCTCTCAAATGATTCAAAGATTACTGTTGTGTTCTCACTTTTCCCTTCTGTTAGGGTGGAGGAGGATTTGGACAAATTTTTAGCGATCAGTAAACCAGTACAACCAAAGCCAGCTGTTGCCCCGAAACCAGCAGTAAAAGCCAAGCCGGTAATTCCACACAAGCCCTCCTCTGTGGCACAGACTGCCCGAACGCCTCCTCAGCCTGCCGTGGTCCAGCCAATGGATCAGCACGACATCTTGAAGTACATCCAACAGAACGAGGCTGCGTCCAGTGAGGACCTGGACCTTTTTTAACTTTGTGGATCAGGGACAAGCCAGGCAAAACATTTCAGCATAATCACTAAAACATTCTTCTGATAATCTTCATCTCAATTTAGACACTATCACAAAGACAGTAGGTTTTTCCCCCCCCTGACATGTTGTTTTCAAACTAGTATTAGTACCCAGACAACATTTTATATATTTTTCACCTTATTCACCTCAGATCAGAGGTCTTCAGAGTTTTCTCCTAACCATGAACATCAAAACAAATAACTGCTTATCATCCTGAAATGAGGCCGGTATTTTTCCACATTGATCCTAATTATGAAGTGCACTAATGTACAGTTTTAATGAATGTCAGTATAACAATGACATCCTCCCGTTAATAATTCATAATATAAATTGACTAATGAGAGGATGGCATTATATGTTATTCTATGATATTATTACATTGTATAGGGTGTCCCAAAAGTCTGCATACCAAAGGGGAAATTAACACGTTTTAGCTAATTGTCTTCCAATCCAACCGCTTACTCCTTTTCAGGGTCACGGGGAACCTGGAGCCTATCCCAGGGAGCATCGGGCACAAGGTGGGGTACACCCTGGACAGGGTGCCAGTCCATCGTTATATATTTTTTTCAGAAGCCTTTAGGAATGCCTTTGACAAAAGAAGAATGTATTGAAATCATTCTCATGGCTGGTTCGGGAAGCTGTCGCAAGGACTTTAAAAGGGAACATGGTGAACACATCACACACGACACAATTACCAAACTTATTAACAAATTCAAAAAGACTTAAGTGTTGCGGACTAACCGAGAAGCGGACGTTCACAAACATCCACTGACGAAGGCACAACCGACGTGGCGTTGGAAAACCTAGTCCCCACTGTATGGAGATTTTGAGACACCCTGTATTGTAGGAAAGGACCTTAATAAAAATTCTTTTGACAGTATGCACTTATTTTGATAATGTACATTGAGTTGATTTTGATGATGGAAATTATGGTCATCTTTAATAAAGAAAACAAAAACGATGGTATTATTATTACTTATTTGTTTAATGGCGTATAGACGACACTTTACAGTTTTTGATTTGTCTAGGACATGTGATCTGTGTAGCTGTAAAGTTGTTTTTGTACCTATAAAAATGTTTATTTACTTAATAAACACCTACTTTGTAGCATTTTGTACTCTTGTCTTCTTTTTGTTTGTTGCTGAAATCAAACACAAGGTGGCGTTAAAACATTAGCTGCGCATATGAATTAAATTGTGGCTCATTTTATGTTCAGTGTACATCCAGATAATGTTAATCGATGAATTTAAAACATAATGTCCATATGTACAGTATTCTATCAACCTGCTAAAGACTTCACAGGACCGCCCCCCCCCTTTTTTCTTTTTGAGGTGTAGATAGAAAAGGGGTTATGGATGGTGCTTTTTTCCAGGCATGACTGCAAAATAGCTCATTATTGTTAGTCATGTTTAAATGATCAGGCAAAGTGAATTATTGCATGGTAAAAGTTTATTTCTAGCTCGAATTACCTAGAAGCTATATTATTTCCTAAGCTGGGTAGTCAGTTGGGTGTTGCTACTTGTTCTACAACAATGTTATGATTAAAGTCTCTATTATAGAGAACTATTTTAGGGAACTAATCTTAGGGAAGTTAAAAGTTCTCCAGTGAAAGGGTATGAGGTGTGGCAGATTTTACAACTATTAGCGGAACGGTTTGTGTTTATCAGAAACTTTTGATGAATGGTCTGTTTTATGCACATGTTATGTGTCCTGGAAGTTATTCTAATGTTGACTTTAATAGCAAACTATGACTCAAAATAACTTAATTTATTTGATTGCACAGTGCCAGTATGTGACCCTGAAGCTGGTGGAGGAAATGCCAGAATGACTTTGCAGAAGTCAGAAGTGTAATGATTCTGGCCTGAGAAACAGAAGCACATTTATCACATGTATCCTAAAATGAGAAGTAAACTGTGATGAGATTAGCCGAAGCAAGCTAATGTTATGCTAACCACAGTGTGTAAGTGCTAAAATTATCCGACACAAACTAACGTTATGCTAACCGCTGTGTGTAAACTCTAAAGTTAGCCATGTTTGCTAGTAAGCGAGCTAATTTTCCCTTTATGATTTTTATTTATTTATTTATTTTGGAGTTCGTTTCCAAATTCTGTTATTTATTCCTAATGCTGTGTTCATTCTTAGTTCTCCGAGGTCAATTTCCATTTGCATGATTTCATTGCTCTAGGGAGAAATAAATGAAATATGTGGCACATTGAATTAGTTGCTTGCCTGTATGATTGTTCTTGAGTTTTTCCAAAAGCCAGATATTCATTCTCATTAATGAAGTATTCAGAAGGACATTTCAGTGTGTCTGTTTTCAGTTATATCTGAAGCACATTTTCTCGTTTGTTAAGCAGATGCAGGTATTAAATATAGAGAAACTGATTTTAATGTGGGAACATATATTTTCTGCCCAACTTTCCTTTTAATATAGTTTTACCAGATTACTGTTGTGGCACCTTTTGTTCCAGTTAGAGAAAGAAAAAGCACTTTATGCCAGTGCCAAAATTATTTCCCCAAGTTTCCTGCAATTATGTGTCTAAATAAATAATGTGGTAAATTTTGAAATACAACTTCAAATTCTTCACTCGAGTTAAAGAAGAAAGGTTTAAACTCTTAAATTCACTTATCATCATACAAAGTATGAAAGTAAAAATAGAAAAACTATTCACAAAATAAAAAATATGTCTGTCTCAAATCCCACATTGATTTAGTTGCTGGTTGATTGTAAATTAGTGCCCCTTTCACCAAGGGCAAACATTAGCTAAGGCTAAATAGCAGCAGTTTCATCCTCATGCTAGCATGATAACTCTGAAGTTACAAACTAGTTGAATGCTAATAGCTAGCTCTTATAATACAAACTGCCTTGATAAATACAAAGTGTACATAACAACATACAGATTAGAGTGATAGGTGCTATGTCTCAGTCTCAGTCTCACTGACACATATGTTAAAGGTTAAAGTTTTTAAGTAATTTAAATCATTGAGATCCTCTAAGCTATCTGATGCTTAGAAGTCCTTATGACTTTACAAATGTATGATAGGCTTAGAGAAATGTCATGATGTAGTGTTTGGAACAAGGAGGTAAACATAAAAGTCAAAAGTAAAAGTCAAAAGTATTAGGTGGAAAAAAGAAACAAAGTAGAGCTGCTTTAAAACCAGACTAAAAGGTGCATTAGGTAAGATTAAGTAAGAAAAACATTTAATGTCACTAATGGGTAAATGGATGGAATAAGATTTGAATGACTCGTTTAGTCCTTGAGCCTGCTCCCATTCATGTCCATGCACACAAAGCTCTGCCCTCAGAACCTATGGTGCTAGCATGCTAACTCTAATTAGCAGTAGTATAGCATTTAAAGTTAAGGACATTATATCTGTTATTGTGCGCAGACTGTTTATCAGATTTGAAGTCAGTAGGGGATTTTTCTCTTTCTGAAATCTTTTGTTTTGGTAATGGTTGATTAGTTCAGCGTTCTTTCTGAGTGGTTGTCTCAGTGTGGATAACTTTTGGTTATAGAGGGATACACTGCTGTCTCTATTGGGTTATGGAGACTTTGGGTGTCTGGGTTTGGGGGATGGTTGGGGGGAGGGGAAATCACTCTGGCTCTAATTGACTATTTATATCCCTATGGTTTACTTTATTAGATGGTTAGTAGTAATATTGATCCCAGCACGGCTAGGACAGGCACGCCTTTTAAAATTTATAAGATTTATATATTGTCCTTGAGACTTATGCCTGTTGTTGGGTTTTATAATATTTATACAACCAGCAATAGTTAGTGTAGCCATCATGTGCCGAGGTGATGGGGGGGGGGGATGAATCATGTGTAAATGAACCACATGTAAAATTACATATAAATGAATCATATATAAATGAATCATATATAAATGAATCATATATAAATCTT
>JAFFST010049611.1:319225-330120 GCA_022414735.1 Noturus placidus
GGGTGGGAGGGGCTGTTATCGGGGTAAAAAAATGTTGATTCTGTATTGATATATTTTGTTGTACTCTGGAAAGTGAAATGGGAATCAATTAAAATTGTTATGACAAAAAAAGTAGTATAGCATGTATTGTAAAACATTTGGTAAATATAATTTTTATTATTATAGAATGCCAGAATTAACCTAAAAGTAGGGCAAGAACATTCCAGCATATTGGATGATTTCCGTCTGCTTCTCTGTTTGTCCAGCTTTCTAGGCAGCTATAGGACTTAGGCGTACATTGCATGGGCCCACAACCCCACCCCAAAAAATCTCCCCTTTGCACCGGGATCACATCAATCACATATTCTTTTTTTTTTTAATATGTTTTTGTTGCTTGAAAAATATAAAGTCTAATCTAGAAACAGACATAGTTTTGCTCTGATCATATATATGAATTCCCTCTATGATAGCAGGATTTCTCTTCAGTAAACATGCTATTTTTATTACATTGAGTTCTATCTACTCTTCAGGAAAAAGAACAGTTGCAGCATATCCATTATCCCAAAGAGCCTGATTCTCTGTAAAATAAGCTCAAACCTAGAAACAGATGTTACTTGATTCACAGCACTGCAGAGACATAAATAAAAATGTGCTTTCCCACAATCCCTCAGATCTGTCAGGTCCAGTAATGGGAGTTCTGTCTCTGGTTTTGTCCAGATCAATCCGGCTCCCAGCGGTTACAGATGTGCTTTTGAGGTATGACAGATCATAGCTGTATGATCACAGCCACTGTAGCGGCTCGAACAGGCATTCAGACACAACCACATGTCTGAATGCACAAAGCTTGTGTTGGCTTTGACATAAAGTTTTAAGAACAGTTCTCAGTTTGGAGCCACATCTGTACAGGAAGTAGGGTCATGTTTGTGGGACTTCTGTTAACCTTTTTTTCGACCAGGAAAAAAAAAACCTGAGAAACCCTGAGGTGAATTTTCAACTGGCTCTTGTTTTTACAGAGTTAGTACACCATATTGGCAAAACATTAGAGATGTCTGTTACCATTTGTTTTCATGATTGGCCTTTTCCTGACCCCGGGGCAGGCCTTTTCTCCTCTGGAGCAGTTTTTTTGCGATCAAATATTTAATTAGTTTCCAGTGCATCCCATAAGCCATCCTGGATCTGTAATTTCATATTAATTGTTCCCAACAAAAATAAACAAATGGCATGAACATAACAACACAAACTGTCATACCAAATGAAAAAGACCAAACAGGGTGGAATATTTAGGGAATTTTATAATGAGATAACATTAAGTCCTTAAGGCACAATGTAATCCCTGATCATGCGGATGCTGTAGCTAAATTTACTGTCTGAATCATTTGTAACATTATCAGGATATAAATGGGTCAAAGCCAAAAGGATTTTCAATTAAGCATATGCATAATTTTTCATTTATTCTTTCATCTTATCTAGAGCATACAGAGCATATTTCTGTAAACACGGGCTCAAGGCAGAAAAATCCACTCCAAAATGGAACACCAGTCCACAGCAGGGTGCCATTCACACACACACACACACACACACACACACACACACACACACACACTTACAGGCAATGTAGCATAGCCAATCCACCTACCTGCATGGTTGTGGACAGTGAGAGGAAACCCGAAAACCTATAGGAATCTGCATGAACATGGGGAGAAGACGTGGAACTCCATACAGAAATTAACCCAAGCTCAGAATCAAACTGGGGACCCTGTAGCTGCGAGGCATCCCATCCATACATTTTCTGTACCACTTATCCGACACAGGGTCAAGGGGGAGCCTATCTCAGGGAACTTGGGGCACAAGACAGGGAACACACTGGACAGTGTAGGTCAGAAATGAATGAAGATGCAATATAAAAAGGTCAACAACAATCATTTTACAATTTTTAATTTATGAATCTAGAAATTGCACTTTGATGCATAGCACTTGAACAGGCCCTTGATTAATGTTATCGTCTGCACCTGTGCAGCTAATTTACTGCAAGTCTTCTATAAATTGTGGGGGATCACTCATTTAAAGTTTACCGCGAATATACAAGATATTTTAGCATTGTCTGTTTGCGTGAACGAGGCAACTCTATTCATCAGATTAGCAAAAAAATAAAAATAAAAAAATACAATCTGATTGTCCACGGTTTATAAGGAAAAAGACAAAAAGGTGGATGGACATGTGATTGAGATTAGGCAGACCCAGGAAGACCACAGAGAGACAGGGTAGGATAATTCATCAAGCATTGTTTATGAGTTTAATGAGGAGTACCAGATACAATCAAGCTCAAATACCTTTAAAAATTAAGAGAATGATGTGCTGAAATATGCTGTCATATTCTTAAAGATTATAAACATCAGGGTGAAATTTTCCAAATTACATGCACGTAAAGAAAGCACATTTAGAGAACAGTCTACACACAAATTCAAATTGACCCTTCATGGAACTGGTGGTAGACTCTATGTGTAGAGAAAGCCTGGAGAAGAATTTTGACCAAACAACACTAAGGGGTGAAGCATGGAGGTGGATACTTTAAAGTCCAGAGCGGTTTTTCTTACAATTATATCTGTAAACTCAGACAGGTACAAAGGCATTTTTGATTGAGAACATGAAAATCAATCAATCAATCAATCAATCAATCAATCAATCTATCTATCTATCTATCTATCTATCTATCTATCTATCTATCTATCTATCTATCTATCTATCTATCTATCTATCTATCTATTCAGTTTATATAAATATATAAATATAAATATATTCAGTTTAATTAAAGCTTCATCCACATCAGTCTGTGTAGTTTCGTTTGAATTAAATATCAGTCATAGCATTGAATTAACAGGAGCTTCATTGTCACTCTTGACTCAACTGTTCACTGTTTGCTTTTATCTTGGTGCTGAAATCATTTAATATTAAGAGAATTACACTGTTGGCTAAGTTTCCCTTTATTATTAAAGCATTAGCATTTCAAATATTTTGTCCACCGCTATGCCTATAGTGTAAGCAGTGGCATGTGTGCATCACAAATAAGTTCACTAGTATTTATACTGTTTAGAAATGGAATTAGGGTTATGTCTAGTGCAGCAACTAACAATTATTTTCATAATCGATCAGTTGGCCGGTTATTTTTTCGATTAATTGGATGGGGGAGGGTGCAAGCTTTCAGAATAATTTTTTTTGCTCATTTAAAATAAAATCCACAAACAGAGTTTTACAAATATAAACTTCAGACTAAAACCTTACACAACTGTTTGTCCAATTATACAACATTGAAAAGAACCCAATACACACAGATATACCATATTAATTTAGGGTATAGATGCACACTGAATTAAACTGCAGTCCTAAATTAATAATAAAAACTCACTTTCACTGCACCTTGTGGTTTCTGTTACTTACTGCCATTAGGCACACTGTTTTACTAATGTTTCCTTTTGATCGTACTGTTTTAATGTGACATTAGAGATCTTACTTGTGCTCCTACTGTGTATCACTACATCTACATCACGAATGAGGAGCAATAAGGCCTTGTTACTAATAGATTACATCCATTATAATAAACAGAATTGACACTGCAAGCACACAAATACAACATATCATGACAAACTGGAATTAAACAAAGCAACCCGCACCAGTTTCCCCAACCCCATGCACACAGTGCAGCATTTTGGTTATAAATATAAGTTTATGCTCGTGCATCACTGTTGTGCTTCCGTGCTACATGAGCTCTGCTTTGTAAAGTGTGCAGGTTACAGTCTTCTCCGCATTGTTGAATATAAAATGCCTCCTGTCATGGAGGATTTGGAGGTCACACACTTTCTTCCTCAGTCATTTGACAATTACTCATTCATCTGATGGCGACTGGGGTCATATTAGGAATAAAAGGCAACTTTGACAAACAGTAAACTGAAGAAAGTCATAGTCACTGACTCGGGTATTCGGCTAAAACTAGTGGCGTCACATTAAATGTGTATGACGTCATATGCCACTGACTGGGAAACATCTTACACTTCCGTTAGTAAAAGAAATCCTCGTGTTCCATTTGAGTTGATATTACCGGTACCTTTCTAAAATTCATACACTAGATCAGGGGTGTCGAATCTTATCCGGAAAGGGCCGGTGTGGGTGCAGGTTTTATTTCCAACCAAGCAGGAGCCACACCTGAATCCACCTGTTTAATCAGTTGATCTTGGCTTTCAATAGACTCAGGTGTGGCTTCTGCTTGGTTGGAATTAAAACCTGCATCCACACCGGCCCTTTCAGGATAAGATTGGACACCCCTGCACTAGATGGTAGAAAACATAGTGTAAGTGTATAGTACTTCATTTGGGGGACAACTTTAGTATTTACTCTCAATGGCATGTTTTAAGCAAAGTGAGTAAATCCCCGTGCCACGGAGACCAACTAAACGATAATGAGATTCATTGACAATGATTTCATAATCGATTAGTTGGTAAACAACAACTTGATCAAAACATAATATGCATAATATTCAATGTGTAATAAAACACACTTAGGTAGCTGGCAATTAACCAGGGTTTTCTGTATACTGGTTCCAGCTGGGTGGAAGGCTCCCCTTTGTCATACCCAATGACGGAGTACATCAAGTCCAGCCATTCCCTATTGGCTTTTATGAGGGAGAATGTCCCCTTCTTCTCCCACCTAGGCTTTTCCCCTTCAGTCAGGGCCTCTTGAACTTTAAAAAAAATATCTGCTGCATCCATGTTGAGGTCTTGCTTTCTGTCAGGATTTCAAGGCAGAGACAGATGCAAGTGCTGATTTCAAGTTTAATAAAATTCAAAGCAAGACACCAGAAGACACCATGAACACATGAAAATGAAAACAAACACAAAATTATACCTACAAGCCGACAAAGCACAACATGGTAACAGAAACAAATTAAAGCAAGACAAAGAGTGAATTGCAAACTATGATTATAAACATACACACAAGTGCTTGTTAACATGAATGAGAATCAGGTGCATGTGGTCATGTGAAGTCCAGAGTTCCTTTGGGATATCCATGACACAAACCTACAATTCACATCTTTAGGTAAGTTTGTTAAACTAGCTTCTTGTTTACTTAACAGGATCTTTTTTTCCATTGTTTTGTTGAAATAGGTTTATTTTCTTCAAGTACAGTTGTCAAAGTACAGTATTATCCATCCATCCATCCATCTTCAACCACTTACTCCTTTTCAGGGTCACGGGGAACCTGGAGCCTATCCCAGGGAGCATCGGGCACAAGGCGGGGTACACCCTGGACAGGGTGCCAGTCCATCACAGGGCACAATCACATACACGCTCACACACACATTCATACACTACGGACACTTTAGACACGCCAATCAGCCTACCATGCATGTCTTTGTTTTATATAAATTTTAAAAAAGTCTATGGTTTTCAAATTTTTGGACAGAATGTAGTCACACTGACAGTTTTTTCATTAAAACATTCAAAACACTCATTCAAAACTTGTATCACTCACTAAGTCAATATCTAGTGTACAAACACTGTTTTAGTTCCATATTTTGTTTTCATTTTGTAGAAAGTAAGTTCTACTTACTTACTTAAATCTACTTTTTTTTTTTTTTATGAAATATCTCGCTTGAAAGGTGTAATCTCTGTTTAAAATAAAATGTCACTTGATCTGACATTTAGTTTCCTAACAATGAAATGAATGCATTTTTAATCATGGCTCAAATGTATGTCCATCACTTACACAGCCAAGAGTGTCCGATGATATCCCCATTGTAGTGGCTCAGCTGGAATACACTGGCTGTCTGTGCTTTAGCAGAAGTGTTTAGCCAGAAGCAGTGACAGTGAGGCCCACTAGTAATTAGTGATTAATGCTGCATTGGTGTGGCTTTTGTCAGACACCAGGTCACTCCGATGCTCACTGGCCTGTCGCCCAGACTTGTTTAGAAAATCTGGCTGCGTCTTCTCACTTTCTCATGTATGACAGTACGTATGACAGTACACCACGGTCCAGAACTCATATAACTCATCTGTGGTTTTACAGTTATTTTGAATTAAGCTGCATTTTTTCTTTCACTTTACTGGACCCACTTTAAATACTCTATGTACTAGTAGCCACAATTCGGACATGTCTTCTTTGAAGTAGTTATATTGGGTTTATTATTAAGTTTTGTGCTGATGTTGCACTGGCTCAAGGCTTTGCTTCTTCACTTTCATGAACTGCAGCTGTTGCAGTGTTTTATGTAGCCTACTGACAACAGCAGCTTTATAAAACCAGCTGCACTGACACTTCGCCGCCATCCAGTCTGACCACTATAAACTGCTCATATTCATGTGTTAAGAATATTAACCTTGTGTCATATATTTGGATGGCCGCTGCAAATAAATGAACATGTTGCTCAATAGTGCTAGTGTACTGATGTTCATTTGTATTCTGAACATGCTCATGCTTACAAAATGATCGTCAGTGTGTTTGTTCTTTCGAAGTAGTGATGCAGGCTTTAAGAAATGATCGCCAAAAAAACATTTTTGTGACAAACAGCCAAATTCCTGATTGCACACTACAGCAAGATATACCGCTTATGCATAGCTCTGCAGAATCCAAATATAGATCAATGCATCTGAAATATGAATCATATTTAGTGATAGCAGACCAAAATTGATTTGGTGCAGTTTTGACACTTCTGTTGGCGAGCCCGAATGTGTCCCTGTGGGGGAGTCTAGTTGCATGGAAACAGTAAGAGGCATTTTTACGGGTTAGCTGAAGTACCCAAAGGCAGTCTAGAAGGATAATTTAGGTCATGTGTTATTTAAAAGGGTGATATCAGGGTTATGGACAGATCTGCAGAAGCAAAATAGCCCAGAACACCTAATATTAACTATTAGCAATAATATTTTTAGAGTAAACTGTTTTTAATACTTAAAAAAGCCTAAGCTGCCATACAAATCTATGAATATATCCATCCATCCATCTTCAACCGCTTACTCCTTTTCAGGGTCACGGGGAGCCTGGAGCCTATCCCAGGGAGCATCGGGCACAAGGCGGGGTACACCATGGACAGGGTGCCAGTCCATCGCATGGCACAATCACATACACACTCACACACACATTCTCTATGAATATATATGAATGTATATTTGCATGCGCTTCTACTAATTAGTCTGTACAGGAGTTCACTGAGTTGTTTTATTTGTAATTTTTGCAGCCAAAAACGCTTGATATAGCTACGGATTTTTTCGATGAAAAATTGCGATGAAACTTGTGGAGATTTTGTGCTTCTTTTTGTTTTGGAAAATTACTTGAATTACCGAAATTGCAATTGCACAAGATTGTTTTGCACGGTCTTTCACAGTGATGAGGATTTATGATTGAATCAAAGAGGGCCGAAATCTGCTTAAAATCTATGATAATTTAGAACAATTGCAGGCTCTTCCGAATATTGTGGAGTTTGCTTGATTTTGCATTCATTTCTGTGATCAGAAAATAGCAAACTCTTGGAAGGACTGACTAATTAGATGGCTAGTTAAAGGCTAGTAAAGCAGCTCACATTTTCCACCGACAAAAAATATCTGAGTTTCATTTTGGTTTGCCATTTACTACCAATTTAGAAAATATATCATAACAATCAAAATGAATTCATTCATTACTATCATAACGTAGCTAGCCAGCTGAGCACAGAATCCTCTAATAATTGTCATAGTGATAAAAGGGGCTGAACTACACTTAATATATTTTACATTTATTAGACGCTTTTATCCAAAGCGACTTACAAATGAGTGCACACTCATACACCAATGGTAGCAGAGCTGCCATGCAAGGTGCTAGCTTGCCATCTGGGGCAACTTAGGGTTCAGTGTCTTGCCCAAGGACACTTCGGCATGGGATCACCCGGGCCGGGATTCGAACCACCAACCCTACGATTAGTGGATTAGTGGACAACCCGCTCTCCCGACTGAGCCACAGCCGCCCTATCCCATCATCCCCAGAATCACATGTCTCAACCGCACTCATTTTCACCTTGATTAGGACCTCTATATAAGTTCCTGTTTTTCAGCATCTCATTGTCAAGCTCTTGCCGTTGTGGTGTTCATGTGTTGTAGTGTGTGCATCACAGTCTCTCTTACAGTCTGAAGTTTTTGCCTTGTGTCCTCTGTTCAGGTTTATTGTTCTTGTTTTCATGTACCTAATTGATGTGTTTGCACTTTGAATTATAAATTGTTTACACTTGCATCTGCCTCCTCTACAAATCCTTGACAATAATTAGCATGTTCAATGTTAAATGTTCAAGCTGTAAAGCCTATTTCATGAGATCACCAAAGCAGCTGTGAGACTGTTTCTGTTTTAAATAGAAAAAAATATATACCAATTTATATAATTAAAATCAACCATCCAAGAGGAGGTAACAATTCTTTTATGAATTAATGAGTATTAAGAAATGGTGTATTTAGAAACCAAGCAAGGCAGATTATAGATGTATGTAGAGACAGAAAAGAGTTATGAGGGCATCTGTAAACTATGCTAAGTAAGTACAACACCGACGGCATCCACTTTTGTAACACTTACACTTAGAACATTCTTCAGCCTGGCGCTAATCTCTATGCTTCACTGCACAGGGGGAACAAGAGCAGGCTTTATTTGGGGGGAGAAGGGAGTAGGAGGAGGACGATGAGGACAGACTGGGTTCACTTGGCATTGTGCCTGCACTGCTTTTCATGCTAAAGTGGCTGTATCAGTCTCCTGTATTCTGACCCTGCAGAGGCCCCAGTGGTGTCCTGAAGCACAGCCCCATATGAGGCATGAAAGTGTCCGTATTATGTCCAAATCTCAAATTTGAAAAACTTTCTGGCTTTCTGTGCTTTACCCTGCAGTTTTCAAAGAGACATATGAGAGGATGCCAAGCACGTATAGATAAAAATAATGTTGTATGTGAACTGGTGTTTGACTGGTGTACCATGTGACATAATGCTTTGAAACATATGTTTAAAAAATAAAACGCTAGACAGGTACAGTAATAACAGCCAAGAAAAAAACAATTGGACGTTTGTAGTACTTAACACCAGGAAACTGGATGAAAAACAGACTCACTGCTGACTGAAGCCAGGCTGATTTTCTTGTCAAAATGAAAAAGGCAAAGATATATTTAATTACAGAACTCTGTTGAATGTCTTTTCTCTTATTTTCTCTTAGAGTCAGACTGTTACATAGGAATATCATGCACCTACTAAATATTCCCAAAAAGCTTGGCTTTCACCAGATCAAATAAACAGGATGGGTGTTCTAAGAGGATTCTGACTTGAATCTCTGTAATGTAGACCATAATGTACCATAGTAAGGCCATGGTAAATTAAGGTTCTCATGAACAATAAGTAATGTGTAGCTAAATTATTAGGCATAGTTTGTGGTTAATGGGATCTTTCTGACTCTATATGCTGGATAAGTATGAGAAAACAGACTAAGAAAAATTTCTTAATGCCATTACTTGACCCATTGGTGCAAATACTACATTATTATTGTCCAATACTTTTAACAGACAGGAATGCAACATGTAAATAGTCTTTCTGGGGTATTCAAAGGCATCTTGATATCAAATTAGCCAACGATACTACACATAGCAGACCAGGAAGACCATAATCCTATGGAATTTCAAAGTGTCCAGAGAAAAACAGGAAACAGTCAAATAGAGAAAAGCACAGACTCTCATCCTGTTATGATATCTTAGCCATGTTTTTGACCTCCTCACTTTAAAATCTATTTTCTTTTCTCTTATACACAGACATTATGTCACATACCAGACATTCATACCTGGTGTTTTAATAGTGATAAGAGAAGGGACAGAAATAAAGGTGCAAGAATGTGACTGAAATAAGATACAGATACTGAAAACATGATAAAGACCAGTAATAATGAGTGTTGTGCCATATCAGTAGAAGCTTTTTCGAATTGGGTTAATTCTTTTGTGTTTTTTAAAAACTCTTAGTGGGAAAAGTGCTCTTCAAGTGCTCTTTACTAACGTGGTTCTACTTAAAACCTTTATAAAAAAGGAAAATCTTCTGTTGTATATTACTATTGAGAGCCTTCTGAAAGTGTAGATGTAAGAATATTATAAGATTATAAACATAAATAATTATGCCATTTTATACCACAGCTTCTGATTGGTCAGAAGTTGTTGACGAATTTCCTGTAGCAGCACTTCTAAAAATAGTGCAGACTATAAATCAAATCACAGGTTTATAAACTCAACAAAAAAAAAAGAAATGTCATCTCGTATTCAACTGCTTTTATTTCCAGCATATTTCTTAACATTTGTATATATTTTTATTAACATAAAAACATTCAACAACTGAACAGGTTTCACAGACATTTGACGAACAGAAATGGAATAATGAGTCCATGAACAAAGGGTGGGGGTCATTATTAAAAGTAACAGTAAGTATCTGGTGTCTCATCCAGCTGCTTTAAGTACTACAGTGCATCTCATCCTCATAGACTGCACCAGATTTGTCAGTTCTTGCTGTGAGATGTTACCCCACTCTTCCACCAAGGAATTTGCAAGTTCTTGATTACGTCTGGGGGACACGTGGTTACATGTAATTTTTTTTCCACTGCAAGGATGATCAGCTGTCCTGGTAGCTCTGTTTTAGGCGTCTTACATTACAGACATTACAGTTTATTGCTCTAGACACATCTGCAGTCCTCATGCCTCCCTGTAGCATGTTCTATGGCATGTTCACGCAGGTGAGCAGGAACTCTAGGCATCATTCCTCTGGTGTTTTTCAGAGTCACTAGAAAGGTCTCTTTAGTGTCTGTAATTAAGTTATTGTAACTGTGACCTTAATTGCCTGTAAACTGTTCGTGTCTTAAGGACTGTTCCACCGGTACAAAATTACCTTTAAAATACAGTC
>JAFFST010049611.1:338282-348282 GCA_022414735.1 Noturus placidus
AAAAAAAACAATAGAACAAAGTGCTACTCAAAAAGAGATGGTTCCCAATCCTTCATTTGTGATATTTGTGAGGATGTTGTTTTATTTTTTAAATCAACAGTTCTAAAATTTTTGATCTTCAATGGTTCAAGAACAAGTTGGTCAGATGAAGTTGACGGCAAAGAACACCCACTTTTGGTGTGCATATATCCTGTCATCTTGTGTACCATCCATCCATGCATCTTCTACTGCTTACTCCTTTTCAGGGTCACAGGGAACCTGGAGCCT
This sequence comes from Noturus placidus, assembly GCA_022414735.1. Classification (NCBI taxonomy): domain Eukaryota; kingdom Metazoa; phylum Chordata; class Actinopteri; order Siluriformes; family Ictaluridae; genus Noturus; species Noturus placidus. The sequence continues at coordinate 338,550 of JAFFST010049611.1, forward strand.
ATCCCAGGAAGCATCTGGCACAAGGGGGGGGGGGGTACACCCTGGACAGGGTGCCAGTCCATTGCAGGGCACAATCACATACACATTCACACATTCATACACTATGCATGTCTTTGGAGTGGGGGAGGAAACCAGAGTACCCGGAGGAAACCCCCGCAGCATGGGGAGAACATGCAGACTCCACACACACATGGCCCTGGCAAGACTCGAACCTTTACATTCTACATTTTTTTCAAAGGTTTTGAAGATGCTTTGAAGATTTGAAGATTCAGGCTAACTGATTACTACCAGGAACACCCACAAGAATGGTTTAAAAATTAACACATGTATATAATTTTCTCACAGGATTAAGATGTTTTTCACCTATGTGTTTCACCTAAATTGGAAGCTTCTGTCCTAGCAGGTGTTGAATATAGTGCAGATCAGTTCAGACAAGTGTATGAAGAGCCTTGATGCAGCCTTGATGGACGAGTTCCATAGGGAAGTTGCTTTGGGGGAAAAAAATTCTGCCAAATTAGTAAATGTATATCTAAAATGAACGTATCAAGGAACTAAAAACTAGAACTGAGATTTTTCATATCACCAAGTGAATATACTAATTTGTAGTAAGGAATTATAACACAATTCTGTACATTGTAAACACAATGAAAGCAATAGTTTTAATGGTATGAGTCTTGATGAAGTAATGTAATGCATAGTAATGAAGGGTCATAAACACACTCTCTGAATGCATGCTCCAGGGAGTGTTCCTCTTTTTATTCCAGACAACAGAAATGCACAGAACCTCAACATGACTCATGGACACAATTGTGCCACCCTTTTTTTTTGTTCGGTTCACTTGAACAGTCCTGGAGTCTAAAACTAACAGAGCTCATTAAAGACAGACAGATGTAGGTCAGTTCACTTACAGAAGAGATGAGAGAGAGACCTCACAGGAGTAACACTTCCTAACATCACTATCAGTTTAATATTGCATTACAACTTTCCAAATCTCAAACTGATGATTGCATTGATACGTTTAGAACACTAATGGAAAACACTGCATACAGAAAACAGTGGTATGGTAAATATAATAAATATACTACTGTAATTTGTTTGATGATGGAGCTAATGTACTCTTTGACTAATACCATTAACTAGCCTTGTTGTTTTGATAGTACACTCATTCAGCTGACACGGAACCTCTTGCAACTTCAGATTAGCATTCCACACTATCATGTCTTATGTATGCAAAAGAGGCTAAGCTGTATGAAATGAGATGAATTTGTTAAATGAGGCATTGTCATGGCAAAATAGACACTGGAATCGCATTGAACGTGAACAAAAGCAGAGGACTGGCCTCAAGAGCTCACTGGGTGTTTTGCAATGAGTTTTTTTGTATTCTAGTGAAGCAGCGAACGTGAATGAGACGTGAATGTATCTGAACTGGTGTGTGACAAATAAGCTGTGAATCATGGGAGCAAGCTCATCCATGAGTAATGCGAAAATGTAGGCCAGGCCCATAGGCCAGTGTAGACACTCTACTGTGTCTGAGGAACGAAGTTCAAACATGTTTATGATTAGTGAGAGAAAGATGTGTGGTGACCTTAAATTTCAACTATAAAAACTTCTAAAAACTAAAAGCTTTCCTGAACTGAAATATGAATATTCTCTTTTTGCAAGGTTAAAGCATTCCAAAGTCTAATTGCAACCAAAAGTGGGAAAAAATTAGAAATTGCATTTAAAGATTTCGTTCCACATCTACATTTATAACCTAATCTAGATCTGCTCACGCAAACATTGAGTAAATAATCACTGTTTAATTTAGTAATATATATATATATATATATATATATATATATATATATATATATAATATTTTATTGTTAACACCTGACCACCATACCCATATTTAGTCTTCCTTTTGCTATTATAATAACCTTCACTTTGGGAAGGCTCCCTCTTACAGTTTGGAAAGTGGCTGTCGGTATTTGTGACTGTTCTGTCACAAGAGCATTAGTGAATTTCGGGCTCTGATGTCAGATGAGGAGGTGTAGCACACAGTCAGCATTCCAATTCATCCCAAAAGTGTTCAGTGGGGTTTGTAGAGTGTCAGGCATCCACATACTTTTTGCCGCGTAGTGTACATTAGTAAAGAAGATTCCAGCCATCTGATTCTGAGCTCAGCAAAGTGTCTCAGTAGCTGTGTTGTAATTTCAACAAACCAGATCTAACTGGATCCATTAACATTACTCATTTAACAGTGTGTGCCACTGCTGGATTAACTGCACATGTGTTTTTATGACAAAAATACCTTTCACACTGCTTATCCATTTTCCAAGATATTTTCTTCAGATTGCAAAACAAACTGTTTAACTGAGAATGAGCAGTTTGGTACACGTATCACATTTGTGATATTAATCTTGTTGATAGATGTGTTGGATGTTCTCAAAGAAATAAACTGGCATACTTGAAAACAAGAGCTACAATTACATTGACATTTACATTTATTAACTTAACAGATGATTTTATCCAAAGCGACTTACAAATGAGGAAATACAAGCAAAAGAGAGTTTTATTTTGTTGTTGAAGTGAATGTGTGACACTCTTTAAAACACAGAAGCATGATTTCAATAAATGTAACAATGCCAGAACTGTTCTCAGTTGATTCAATTAAATTTATGAGACACTCATTTCAGCTAGATACATAACCCTCTATTCATACCCTGTTTCCATAAATCATGCATGCTTTATGAAGCTTAGAAGTTCCTTTAACACTAGGGTTGTTATTGTGTTAGCACACACCTCACCACTTACCTTTACATAATACCTAATAAAATGCTTTTTTTTTTGCTCAGCACCGCCGTTCCTCACAGCCACTCCCTCTTTCAGCTTATAATGACAATGTGGTGAATAGCCTACTGACAATGTAAGAAATTTTATGGAAATTTCATTAGCTAAAATGTTTCCCTCAAATGTATTTCCTATTCAAATTGGACTGATTTTATATTGAGAGGTATGGTATTGTTATTGTTATTATTATTATTATTATTATTATTATTATTATTATTATTATTATTATTATTATTAGTGTATTATGTCAAAATCCATCATGTAAGTAGTTTTTCTGGTCTGTTCGTACACAGGTTTGAAAAGATTAAGCATTATTTGACCTTCTATAAAAATAACCAGTCAAAATGACCCAGGAAATAAACTATATACTGTACATCCCATCTGAATTGATGTTGGCAAACCTTCGATTATATCTTCTGGAAAAAAAATAACCTTTAAGCTTTTTTTTTCAGTTAAAAGACAAGCCAGAAAGCTGTCTTTTCTAGTGTTTCCTGTCAAAACAGAGTTTAAAATTAAAAAAAATAAATAAAACATAGATGACGCTTAAATATCAGAGAAGTTACACTTTAGGGGTTTTAGGTAAGTTAGGGAGTTCCTAGCACAGGTACAGTATAGCTTTCATAAATGCTTCTCATAAAGCTCTCATAAATGTTAAAGCCGTGTGACCTACTAATGATCAAGCCATGTGAACATTTCAAACCATACCATTCCTAGCCATAACTCAAATTTGTGCTATTTTTTAGAGGTTTATTTATTTTCTAATAACAATGCCAAACCCTGAAACTGATCATTCATTATCGCAAATGAAAAAGGGAAGAAAATGTATTCATTTGTCAGTACCTTAATCAGGCCTGAGAACATCTCCTTCGGTCATGCAGTCATTTTGGCTGTGTCCCAGACTCTGATAAAGCATGTTCCAACTCCACTCAGAAGGGCTATTGAAGAACACTGTGCAGATTCTTGCCGCAGGTTTAGTCATGTGTTTTCAGGCTTATGTTTTACTCCATAAAGTTGCTGGGTATAGATCTCTGGAATGTTCAGCCCTTTATAAATCAATCCTATAAACCTGTCCTAGCAATCTAGCTCTGTGTCCTAGCAAGCTATCAGCAGCCACATTAAACATTTGTCATTCTCTGAAAGTACAAACTGTAAAATAGACATTACTCAATGTATTATGATGAATGGATGCTGATCAGAAACGCCATGTTTATTTGTTAGACATATCGATATGGATAATGATATCATTTTCAGTGAATTACTTCATCAGAGCTTAAAATGAATACATAGATATATGTGATTTTAATACAAAAGCACACAGACATAAAAGCATGCACACATGGACATGCGTACATATTTGCAAACTATCACACCTTGCCTGAGCACACATGATAAAGAGCAGGAAATTCCAAGCTTAATACCCACAGATCCCATTCTCGCAACCTTTCTATTTAAAGTGTTATAAACACTTCACCAAAAAATGTACAATGGCTTTTGTGTATCTTGCTTGTCCCCCCCAACACACACACACACACACACACACATTTGAACACAGGAATGGACTTAAAAAAAGACTACACCGTGGTGACTGGCATTGCACTGTTCTTGCTTGGTCTGGAAACAAACAAGCATGGAGACCTTCCCAAGTGAATCATTCATTAGGCCAATGACCTCAGAGCACAGATTTGGCTGGACGAAGTGTTTATCCAGTGTACAGATTGGAACTCTTCCCCGAACTACCATCCACCAGGGAATGCTGAACAGATCCTCCAGCTCATTTCCAGCTATCTCCGTGCTTACTCAAGCATGTTGCAACTGTCTCTGATTCTTGTCTTTTGCGACCAGTCCTGTACAAATATGACTAACACATGATTACGACTGTCTAGATGGATCGAGCTTGAAGTGACATCAGTTGTTTTGAATGATGCTTCCTGTTTATAGAGAAATGTCATTTGCATATGTCTAACTGGAGGTCTGGGTCTTTGTCTTGTCTTTTCAATGCCAAACCTCTAAAAGCTTGGCAAATTATTAACATTAAAAATACTTTAGAGAGATAACTTCAGCCAAGCTAACTATTATAGTCTATTAAATTGGTGGAATAGCTATAGCCTGCTGCATGGCCAGTGTTGTTTTCATCTGTGCACGAATAGATACTGTTGAAGGTATGTAGATGGCTGTGCTTACGTTTTCTGTATCTTAACACTCTGCAGGATAAGGATTAAGTAGTCAGACCTCCTCTATGGCGCTGCTGATTCAGAACAATGGTCTCTCGTCAGACTTTTATTTTAGGTTTCATCTCTAAGTGCTTCCTGCAGGTTTCCTGTGTAATATTAGGTGATGAGCGAAGCTGTCATTTGTTGGTGCATGCAGCTGATTTGTGAAGATTTCACCCCTACAGCTCATATCCTGTCATTGTGTAAAATCAGTATTTTCCCCTTTGGAAAAATACACACAACACTATGTATGCTCTTTATTCCATCAACTACAACAAAGGATTGAAACGCTATATGATTATACGCACGTGTGAGTATGTGTGTGTGTGTGTGTGTGTGTGTGTGTACGATAAAATATATATTAATATTGTTAGTCATATTCTGTGCCTATTTTGCACTTGCTATGCACAAATACATTATCTCCCATTAATTAATTTGTGTTGTATGATTCCTGTGTAACTATGGGATTTGGATTTGCAGACTAACTCTTTGTAGCAGATTTTTTTCCCCCATTTGCTTTGATGAGTACCCCAGTGACATATGGCCCTAAGACAGAGAACAAAATAAAGAAAACTAAAATACATGAATAAATCAATAAATTCACCCTTTCCTCCATCCAGACTAGTCAGCCCACACACTTCCCTTTGAGCAATCCCATCATCCTCCCCTCTATCCATGTGCCTCGTCTCCTCTTTGATGGCCTATATTTTTTGCCTCTATTCACCCAAGAGAATACAAAGATTTCAGGAAGAAAATGCTACACTCCATACTGCTCAGGTGAAAAAGTGCAGTAATCATCAGACTTCCAATATAAAGGATGTAGCTCTGTGTGTTTTTAAAAGCCTTGACAGGCTCTAACTGCTCTTACTGATAGGAGGATGCATAATAGATCAGTCAACTGGCACTCAACAGCATTAAGTTGGTCATCTATTTTTATTTCATTTTTTATTCAACTCTGATGATTCTGCCCAGCAACAAGACGTTTTACACTGTGGTCCCAATAAAAAAATATATGGAATTTCTTGGAAGGCATATAAATTTAGGTACTATGTAACAGTCAGAGGTAAAGCTGTAACTTAAAGTTTTCCGGTAGTTTCTATGATGGTGCGCTATAACTTGGAACAGTTTCTCAGTAATGTGACAAGCTGCATTTTGGTCTTACCCACCAAGCACCAGACCTTTGGCGTTTATTTAGCCCAAAAATAGTCAAGTCACGTGAGTTTTTATTGCCATTCCTCTGTATAGCTTGTATTAATTGGAACAAAATGTTGTTTCTTCAGGACCATGGTGCAACACAGAACAGTATGACATAAAGTGCAAATGCCCAACAGTATGAGATGATTGCAAGGCAATAAATGCAGAGAACATGGACAGTAAACTATTGTGTTATGTAGCAGCACAAGTGTATATTTGTGAATATTGACAGTAAAAATTAGTTTCAAAATATAAAAGAGACTGATGCAGCTTTGTAAAGTGTGGTGTGCAATGGTACACAGTGAGTCATACTGGATTAGGTGTTTGACTAGCCCAGATGAGCGTTTGGTAATGCTCAACAGTAATCTGAGTTATCTGACTAAAAGAGTTTTCTGACTGCCTCAGGGAAGAAATTGTTGCGGAGTCTGCCGGTGGTGGCATGGATGCTCGGGTACCTTCTGCCAGATGGCAGGAGGGTGAAGAGTTCATGGTAGGGGTGAGTGGGATCGTCCGTAATACTGGTGACTTTGCAGATGCAGCGGTTGTTGAGTGAGGTGTTGATGGTGGGATGGTGGGAGAGCCTCCGATGATCCTTTCAGCTGTCCTGAAAATTCGTTTTAGGGTCTTGCTGTCGGAGGCTGTATAGTTCCCGTACCACACAGTGAGACAGCTCGTCAGGAGGCTCTCTATTGTCCATCTGTAGAAGGTGTTGAGTATGGGAGGGTGGAGTTTGACTCTCTACTTATTAAAAATAGTTATTGAAAATTGGACTTTGTTTAGTCTGTCTTATTTGGTCCAAATTTATCCCAAGATGGATATCTGAATTAATTTGACTAATTCCAAAGTTACAGCCTGTTTAGTATGAAATTCCCTCTTCTTGTTTTCATGGACTGATGTTCCTCATGGCTCTGTGGTGGAGTGACATGTAAATCTGTTGATGTTATCTGGCTTTTACTACTCAAGACATGCAAGAAATTTTGTAAGTGTTTTTTTTTTTAGTACAGACAATGCTCCTGGACGGTCTGGCAGATGTATCTGGCATGTCAATAAATATGTTATTGGTACTTTTTGTCAAGTGTCTCATTTTGAGAGTAATTATGAATATAATATGATGACATAATAATAGAATGAATATAATATATATATTCATGGTCGAAATTAGGTTGAAGTCAAGTCTCTGAAACAGCATGAAAACAGCATTCTCTGTTTATTGTTATATGTTTACTGTTCATTCATGTACAGCGCTTTGAGAAGCTACTTTTAAAGGCGCTTTATAAAATAAAGACTTATTATTATTATTTATTAAAAGACGGCTTTTCACCTTTCACTTTCCAACCAATGTTGTTGAGACTTTAAAATTGTCTTTTCAACATCTTTTCATTGAGTTTTGGCTGGGTGGGTACTAACTTCAAGAGAGTGACAGTGGCTGGAAATGGAACAACTGTTTATACCTATCATAATGTGAGCACTGGAACTAATTTGTTTAGTGGATATTGGCAAATTGCTTTGATATAAGAGGAATACCAGAAATACTTTTGGATATTAGGCCACATTACACCACCCCATCGTTGATAATTTTCTTAATGCTCCATGATGTTTTATTCCCTACTTATTATATACTGTATATCTTATCACATGATAAGAATGAGCTTGAGGATAAGCTCTCAGGTCAGTATTGGCATCAGGAAAGACAACAAGCTAACTACCATTTTATTTTCCTTTACCCAATAAATGTACTTATCTTTTGCTATTGTACTAAGAATACAAAGCTGTGCAATCATATCAGGGAGTATTGCATCCTATTATAGGGTGGATACAATTTGTCACCCTTTCCTTTGTTGGGTCTGTTACATTGTTTTAATTTCCACATTTACAAATGGAAAAATTATGATGCCTGTTACAACACAAAAAAGGCATCACAGTGTAAAAGCATTTCTAGATCATAATGTTGCGTCAACATCACCGAGACTGTATTTTTTATTGTCTTTTATATCTAAATTATTTGCATCATTAGGATGAAAACCTTCAGTGTTTTGCAAGAATGTTCTCCACATATTTGAAGTGACTGTTATTTGGCCTTAAGCTTGGTAAACGAGCCTGGGCATGTAAAATAGTCTAAAGAGCAACCCTGAACTTTCATGTTCTAATGAGTTCAAGTGATTTTTTTAGGCATTTCAGCCATATACATCCGGTACAGTACACAGTGAAAGGAAACGACGTTCCTCCAGGACCACACTAGCCACATGAGACGACACAGACCTGAATAAGATCTACACATTTTTACATAAAGTGCACATGCAAACGTGTTCTAACACGTTAATAATAGGCACAGTAAGTGACAGTGTAGCGCCGAACAGTACTCAGTTATAATGTGGATGTGTCCGATATGACAGAAAATAGGTGCCAAAGAGTAAGAATATAATTTAAAGGGTGTATATGTAAACATAACATGCTATGACTGAGTATTCAGCAGATTAGCTTATACCAAATATGGACATAGCAGTTATTATAGTGGCAAACAGGTCAAGTGTATAATAGTGACAATAGATTAAATATAATATCTTTTATAAGTACATTAGTAGCTAAAATGAAATAGAGTCAATGCAGGAATGTGCAAATATTGCAATGGGAGTGGGATGGTGTTCAGTTCAGTGTGTGTGTGTGTATGTGTGTGTGTGTGTGTGTGTGTGTGTGTGTGTGAGTGTAAGTCCAGTCTCTGAGTATTGAGGAGTCTAATGGCTTGGAGGTAGAAGCTGTTACACAGTCTGGCCGTGAGGGCCCAAATGCTTCATTACCTTTTTCCAGACAGCAAGAGGGCGAAGAGTGAATGTGAGGGGTGTGTGTGGTCATCCACAATGCTTGTGGCTTTGCATTGTGTGGTGTGAATGTCTATGATGGAGGGAAGAGAGACCCCAATTATCTTCTCAGCTGTCCTCACTCTCTGCTGCAGGGTCTTGAAATCTGATAAGGTGCAATTTCTGAACCAGACAGTGATGCAGCTGCTCAGGATGCTCTCAGTAGTTCTTCTGTAGAATGTGGCGAGGATGAGGGGTGGGAGATGGGCTGAGTAGAGCACAGACAACTGCTCACCAAATTAGCAATGCGGAAGTATCACCTTTAACAAATGTTGATTAAATCTGATGAGTAAAGGTCTGCGGGATGTCTCACATCTACTATAGCCGTAGGGAATGTGTATTGTGTGGGGAAAAAAACTTAGACATCTTGAGCATCAAATTCTTTTACTTTAAGTGTAACTAGACACACCAAACACTTTAAAGTTAAAATAGGATATCATATCTCACTTTAACAACTCAATATTTTTTATATTATCCATATATTTCTGTACCTAGTATCTTACAGTGTCACGGGGAGCCTGGAGCCTATCCCAGGGGACCCCTGCATGGGGTGCCAACACATCACAAAGCACAATCACACTACAGACAATTTGGAAATGCCAAACAGCCTACAGTGCATGTTTTTGGACTGGAGGAGGAAAC
>JAFFST010049611.1:356641-368691 GCA_022414735.1 Noturus placidus
TGCCCCCCCCCCCCCCCCCAATTGTACACTTGGTTTCGCCCATACTCAACACAAGTTAGGTGATGTATTTTAGCAGTTTCCCCATGCTGTGGGAGCTTCTATCACACAGAAACCACGTGAATTCAAACAGTAACTGTAATCCTAAAACTATGTCCTAAATATGCAAATTTTCTGCATCACATTTTGGATGTTTGTCTGCGTGGGGTGGGGGGGGGGCTGCGAGGGGGTTAGCGCTTGGACCCCCCCAATGTCCATAACATGGTTACGTCCTTGGTTTGTATTGTTGCTATTTTAAGGGTATGGAGTTTAGCTGAATTGCTTGATATTATTGATTCACATTCAAAACAACTCTTATCATGGACAGACAGCTCTTATCATCATATTTTTTTAAGTGGACATAATAATAAATGTATTGTGCTTGTACTCTCAGTGAAGCTGCAAATGTTTCTTGTTATCCATACCTGAAGAAGTTGATTATTCCCTGGAAGTCTCCAGGAATGAGCACAATAAAAGCGATAATGGTGGTAAAGATGAGAGCTGGAGAGGGCGTGAGGCGTCGCACATGGGCCATGGACAGGATGCTAGGCTGAAAGAGCAACAAAACATGGAGGAAGAAACATCATATGATGTAACATCTTTTGAGGTGCACTTGATACACAAGTTCAAATCAGAAGGTCATTAAGAGGAGAAGATACATAGTATCTATACTAAAATACTACTACTACTACTACTACTACTACTACTACTACTACTACTAATAATAATAATAATAATAATAATAATGTTATTCTTAATGTATTTTAAAAAATGTATACTAAAGTTTTAATTTACTTTTTACTTACCATGTGACCCTCTCGGGCAGCAACAAAGCAAATTCGTACTCCACTGAAGAGCGCTCCATTCAGTGTTCCAAAAGAAGATAATGCTGCTGCAATAGACATAACCCAGCCCCAGCTGCCCAGCACCTTATTACTGTTCTCAGAGAAAAGATGGTGGTCTTCAGTGGGTCATTTTTTATACATGAATTTCATGCTGTTCCAGAAGTGTTAAATGTATTATGTACTGTGAGTGCGAACTGTGATGACCTACCCCCAAGTAACTGCTACAGCACTGGACATCATCATCTCTCTAGGAGTCATGACGGCCAGATAACTGATATTGACCAGCAAGTAAAGGATGGTAACCATTGGGATGGCAATCATTAATGCCCGGGGGAGATTTACCTTTTACAAATAGATATAATGTAAAATTAAGTACAGTTATTTGTTGATATTTAAAAAATAATCATTCATGCATTTCTAGATGTCCCACCAACCTGGATTTCTGTTTCCTCTGGAGCATATCTTTGGTCAACACCCTTTCAACACTTAATACCAAATTGCTTTTACACTTTGACACCTGTATACTGAATTGATTTGTAATCCCACTATATGCTCGAGTTTTATAGACTAGTCACTGCTGCGGGGCGATACCAACTAGTCCGGGCAGTGGGGGAAAAAAACAGCGAGGCCGATATAAATGAAAGCAGCTAAATGTACTTTGTCTGAAAAGATTTAAAACTAGATAAAGTCAACATTGAGTACATTGGGAAAGGTCTTTTTAAAAATGCATTTTGCTTTAATGGAATTCTTTTATGTTAACACTTTGACCTCAAATAGACTGATCCAGATTTATTTTCAGATGCCACTGAGGCCAGAGTTAAATATCCCAGTGGTTGCTGTAGATATCACTGTTAAATATCCCAGTGGTTGCTGGTTGCTATCCCTCATTAAGGATCTAAATCTACATCCAATTTCTTTAAAGCTTCTTTATGACAGTAAACTATATTATTAAGAATGCTGTACAAATAAAAAGGAATTGAACTGAAATGGAATACTTTGTTGTGGTGGGATCAATGTTTAACAGCAAGTGAGTATACTGTATCAAATAGAGATATGAAAAGATAGAGAAAATATACAGTATAAAATATACTATGTCAACTAGGTATATTATATCAACACAAAATCTCGCACTTACCTCTGGTTTTTTCACCTCTTCAAGCACAAAGTTTAAATTGTACCATCCTGAGAAAGACCAGAGTCCCTGATACAGAGCCATTCCAATGGTACTGATTTCCAAAGTTGTACCCTTAAAGGCAATGTCTGGACTTTCAAGGTTTTCCAGGCCATTTTGGGCAATGGCAACTATTCCACCAATAATGATCACCATCAGACCTACAACTTTGGCCACCAGGAAGATAACCTGAATGGCCATAGCAATGCGAACATTCAGCATATTAATGGTAGCCACCACGAAAATGCATGCCACTGCTATACATTTCACCACCAACGTAGGCGGCATGCAACCTGGATAAAAAGGAGCCACAGCATATTGAGCAAAACTCAAGGCTACAGCTGAAATACCTGCTGGCTTCACCACGATTGTAAACGTGTATGCCACAAAGAATGCAGGTAAGGGTCCGAAGATTCTCAAGACATATATGAACTCTCCTCCGGATTCTCTGAAGATGGTACCAAGCTCTGCATAAGTGAGAGCAGCGCATAGAGTCACCAGGCCACACACAGCCCAGATGATCAAGCTTGCTCCAGGGCTTCCAACATTGGCCATCACAAACTGAGGGGACATAAATATCCCCGATCCTATCATAGTACCTGCAACCAGAGATACGGCACTAATTAGCCCTAGCTCCCGCTTCAGCTTCAGCCCTTTGTGCTCGCTGCTTGTCATGGTGACGGGTGTGAGTGAAAATGAGCTATACATCTTGCAGTATAAGAAAATATTTGAATCATGATACTAAGTGCAAAGTATTTCTGATTAAATATTAACATTTATGACAGTGAGGTGTTCGGAACTGTGCAGAAGTCCCACGACAACCTTGAAAATTATGCTTCAAGGATTTTATCGGTGTAGGAAGCAGTTCTCTCACCTTTGGTTCATGTGAATGGCATGTGGAGCTGTGCTATAAATAAGCTATATCGCACAAGCAAGAGTTCTAAAATATTAGAATACTGTTAAGGTGGCCTTGTGCCTAATTCACAGCCATGCTGATATTCAGTAAAACAGCACAATTGCGAGTGTGATATTGCATGTAATATTAACAAGAAATTCATATTGAATAACCAATATTTCAGATACAGTATGACTAAATATTTTGTTTATTTTTGCTCCATCAACTAAAATAGTTATCAAAGAAGCCAAAGCTGGATAGAGCTTTGCATTTGCCATGCAATGCACAGACTGACTGAATGAAGTGTTAGTTATACTTTATGTACTATAAGTTTATAAATGTAACAGTTAGATCAGCTAACTGTAATCACAAAATTTTAGTCACACAATTTGTAGTGTTAGTTCAGAAATTTATGTTGCGTAACAAGTCAGAAAATAGGTACTTTCATTTTGGATGCAGCTTTACATTGGGTGCTCTATAAAGTGGATATTTTTTTCAAGTACATTTTGTCCAAAATAAAGAGAAATATATTTACTCTTTTGTCCTTTGAAGGTTTTGATGTCAGTTCACTGCACCACATGAATACTTCTGTTTATTTTTTTTGTCATGAAAAAATAATTTTATTGTGGTGGCCATCAGACAGCTAATACAAGAATACATAGGAAAATGATATTACAACTTTAGATTTGCTAAATGTTTTGCAAATAGACATGACATGACAAATTAGCTGATAGAAAAGCAGTAACTAGGCAACTAGCATTTTGATTTATATTAATTTATTAGCAATGTCCAATATTGTCTATTGAGACGTTATGCCTCCTTCCCTACTTCTTCCTGACTGTAATTCTGTACTAACACAAGGAAATGAATTAAGGGTCAGAGCACTAAATATTAATTTAATAATATTTTATTATTTTCTAATACATTATACATAATTAGATAAAAGATTAATAAAACATTAAAAAAGTTAACGGTTTCTAAAGTATATTTAGTAAATTTATTTAAATATTTACTAAGTATTTACTGTATATACACTCTATTTACTATTATATACTGTAAAGTATATTTACAGAAGCACAAGTGCATATATTTATCATGAAATTATAATTATATCTGGCAAAAATGTTTATGTAGACTAGAAAGCAATAAGGTTTCTACTTGCACTATAAGTCAAGACTGCATGATTTAAAAAAAAAAAACTATATAATAAAAGGAAACATGTCCACATTTATTAAATGCTAACCATGCATAATACACTGGTAATAAAATCATGAAAAAAAACATTTTAAGGGCACAATATTGACCAGAGCAAGAGGCTAAAAAGCTCTGCCTCCCAGTCTGATGTGGTGTTTTATACATTTTTGTGAGCTGGTGCTACCTCCAGGAAGAGCTGCAGGACCACTGTGAGTTTGTCCAGCACGCCTGGACACAGTTTGAAGTGAATGAATGGAATATAAATCAAAGCTCCACTTAGGATGAAGAGAGTAACATACAGGTACTCTAGCTGAGGTTTGTCAACGATGGGTGCTAGAACCAGGAACACAGCTGCCAACAGCACCAGGATAGGGATAAAAATAGGTACCTGAGAAGATCAAATAAAAACCAGAAGGGCTTAAAGATCTTCTTAACATGCATACAAATTGTATTTACACCGAAATTGTTGACAACCCTAAGGAAAATTTTGAATAAACATTGACAAAAAACAAACTGTTCTCAGTTCCTAGGAACATTAACCATGTCCCTTTTCACTGGCACGTAAACAAATACAATTTGTTCTCAGTTCCTGGGAACATTAATCATGTCCTGTTTCACTGACATGTAAACATGAGGTTGAATGCATGCAAAAACAAAAATCCATTTGTAACCATTACCATAGGGAAAACACCCCAAAGAAATTCCACCATAAAAATCAGTTAATTACAATTTTACAAAAATGTTCTGAAATTTACTAAATTTCCGTAATGTGTACAAAAACATTTCACTTTCATAAGAACAAGATGTTACAAGTAAGGTTGGTAGGTGTCCTGTGATAAGGGAGATCTAGTTAGTGGGTGGGAATCTGCTAGACCAAATTGCAAAGAAAATCTGCTCTCAGAAAAAAAAAAAAAAAAAAATCAGAAATGAGAATACAAGCAAGGTCAATACACAAAACTAAATAGAAATGCAAAACAAGGAAGTGCAGGTGAACATAGCTTAGATACATATATTAATGAAATGATTTTGTGATGAGACAAAGACGCAGGAGGAAATAAATAAACAAACTATTCAAGCGATGAATTTAGAACACACTTGGGAAAACACCAATGATAGGATGGGGCAGAGACAAGACTCAAGTCAATACAAAGGAACATGACAATGTAAACAAAAGTCACACTTATTAATTGTACGGCTGTTGATAATTTTGCAGCCATTGTTTTGTAGAAACATTGCACTAGATTATGATATATATCATTGTATAAGAATAAAAAATTATATTAGTCCACAGTTTAAGGGAGCTTTGGGCATGTGAATATCTCCCACCTTGTATGCACGAGGACGATCCGACTTTTTCATTTTTAGATAGAGTAGTGCTGATATCGTAAGTCCGTAGAAGATCCAGGATGTGAAGCTGAAGGTAAAATGGAGTGGAATTAGAGGAAGAATAGGTGGATGCAATAAAACTAATTACATCACATTACATGCATAATCTCAATTAAATACGTATTTAATCAATTCTGTCATGTGTTCATCATCAGTCACATGATTTACACAATAGCAATACTGTTGTATTCTTATATTTATTGCACATTTATTGCACACTAAATTAATTTAATTATTAAGAAGCACAATTAAGCATTCCTGGTATATTATAAGGCATATAATAAATTTTGTACCATTTAAGTGGACATAATAAGAAATGTATTGAACTATTGTTATCCATACCTGAAGAAGTTGATTATGCCCCGGAAATCTCCAGGAATTAGCACAATGAAGGCAATAATGGTGGTAAAGATGAGAGCTGGAAAGGGAGTAAGGCGTCGCACATGGGCCATGGACAGGATGCTAGGCTGAAAGAGCAACAAAACATAAAGAATTCACCAAAGAAAAACATTTTAGGATTTAACATTTTAAGACGGACTTTTAAAGTGTTCTTGATACAAATATAAATAAGAGGGTCTTAGTTTATTATTTTTTTTTAATTATACGTATAATTAAACGTATATTTAAGGTATACGTTAAATATGAAAGTTTTTATAAGTACTTACCATGTGACCCTCTCTGGCAGCTACAAAGGTAATTCTTCCCCCACCGAAAAACGATCCATTCAGCGTGCCAAAGGAAGATAATGCTGCTGCAATAGACATCAACCAGCCCCATTTGCCCAGCACCTTATTGCTGTTACCAAAGAGAAGATCAACAGTGGGTCATTTTTTAAATATCATACATACATGAATTTTGTTCTGTTCGTGTTAAATGCATTATGTTCTGTGAGTGCAAATTGTGATGACCTACCCCCAAGTAACTGCTACAGCGCTGGACATCATCATCTCTCTTGGAGTCATGACGGCCAGATAACTGATATTGACCAGCAAGTAGAGGATGGTAACCATTGGGAGGGCAATCATTAATGCCCGGGGAATATTTACCTTTTACAAATAGATATAATGTAAAATTCAGTACAAATGATTTTTCTAGTATTTACAACTATTAAACATGTACAAATAAAAATCATTCACGCAGAAATAGATTTCTGTTTCCACTAGAGAATATCTTGACACTTCGTTGTGGAAGGATGTATATTTACCAACTAAATATACCATTTGAACCATTTGAGCCGTTAAAAGATCTACTGTGTCAAGTGTGTCAAGTGTATCATATCAACACAAAATCTCATGCAACTTACCTCTGGTTTTTTCACCTCTTCAAGCACAATGATTAAATTAGACCATCCTGAGAAAGACCAGAGTCCCTGATACAGAGCCATTCCAATGGGACTGAGCCCCAAAGTTGTATCCTTAAAGACAATGTCTGGATTCCCAAGGTTTTCCAGGCCATTTTGGGCAATGGTAACTATTCCACCAATAATGATCACAATCAGACCCACCATTTTAGCCACCAGGAAGATAACCTGAATGGCCATGGCAAAGCGAACATTCAGCATATTAATGGTAGCCACCACGAAAATGCACACCACTGCTATACATTTCACCACCAATATAGGTGGCATGCAACCTGGATAAAAAGGAGCCACAGCATACTGAGCAAAACTCAAGGCTATAGCCACAATAGATGCTGGCTTCCGCACGATAATTAATGTGAATGCCACAAAGAATGCAGGTAAGGGTCCGAAGATTTTCAGGATGTAGATGAAATCTCCTCCGGATTCTCTGAAGATGGTACCAAGCTCTGCATAACTGAGCGCAGCACATAGAGTCACCAGGCCACACACAGCCCAGATGATCAAGCTTGCTCCAGGGCTTCCAACATTGACCATCACAAACTGAGGGGACATAAATATCCCCGATCCTATCATAGTACCTGCGACCAGAGATACGGCACTAATTAACCCTAGCTCCCGCTTCAGCTTCAGTCCTTTGTGCTCGCTGCTTGTCATGGTGACGGGTGTGAGTGAAAATGAGCTATACATCTTGAAGTCCAAGAAAGTATGTGAATCATGGGTAATAAGATACTAAGTATAACAGGTTTCTGATTAAATATTAACATTTACAGAGCAGAAGTTTTAGGACAACCTTGAGAATTATGTAAATTTATGTGTAGTTACTAGCAGTGGTTAACTTGCAGGAAGGAGCTTAAGGAAATTGAGCTCTCTCACTTCTGGTTCATGTGAATAGGAGTTGAGCTCCAGTACTGTAATTTGACATAAATTTAAACCATAGTTATTTAAGGGCATTTATGTAATTTAAGGGCATTGTAAAATGTTGTGAATACACATTTGATCAGTAAAGTAAAATTTATTTATTTTTGAATTTTTATTACGTTTATTTTGCTCATTTAAAAGCCTTACTGTATCACATTTCTTACCAGAAAAAGAATCTGATAATATTTTGATATTATTTTAATTCTTAAAAACTAACAAACATTACTGAAAACCCAACATCTGGCCACCTATGTGTATATTTACAAATCCTAGACCTAGCCTTTTGGAAAACTCTGCCAAAAATGATGAATGCTAAGAAATATAAACACTCACTTTTGAATTTTGTGAAACATTGTTATAGGAACATTTATGACCATCCAATCAATCACTTATCTGGTGAATTTATTTAATTACATTTCAGTGATCTCATGTAATAACACAAACAGAATCATACAGTCTACACCTGTTTATTTGTTTGGGGGAAAAAACAACAACATAGGAATTCCTAATATAGTAATGTAAGCATATTTCCTCAAAAGTATAATAAAGTTAAGATTATCTTAATACAATACAATGAGTATCTAGTGTGATGCTTGCTCTGACATTTAATAGCAATCTTTGTGATGCAATGCTTTTAAAGTCTCAGCCAAAATATATAACTGATAAATACTTAAACAGTGTAGGCTGTAACTAACTGATGAACTTGGTGAAACATTGTTTTGGTAACATTAAGGTTTTAAAAATTGACCAAGAGGCCAAAAAGCTCTGCCTCACAATCTTATGTGGTGTTTTATACATTTTTGTGAGCTGGTGCTACCTCCAGGAAGAGCTGCAGGACCACTGTGAGTTTGTCCAGCACGCCTGGACACAGTTTAAAGTGAATGAATGGGATATAAATCAAAGCTCCACTTAGGATGAAGAGGGTGACATACAGGTACTCAAGCTGAGGATTGTCAATGATGGGTGCTAGAACCAGGAACACAGCCGCCAACAGCACCAGGATAGGGATAAAAATAGGTACCTGAGAAGATCAAATAAAAATAGAATAGCAAAGACTTAAAGAAATTAATAGAAAGAGTAGCTTTTTTTATTTGGTAAGCTTAAGCTTGTGTCGTGGTGCAGAATCTGTATGTATTCTTTCATGATTTAATTAGCAGATAAAGTATCTTCTTTATTTTCACATCCGTAATAGTGTAACAATCATGTAAAGCTCTCTCACCGTGTATGCTCGAGGAAGATCAGGAAATTTGATTTTTATATAGAGTAACCCTGATATCGTAACTCCATAGAAGAACCAAGCTGTAAAGCTGATGATCAAATGAAATTGATTTAGAGATACAGTACAAAGATATTTTTGTGCATTAAAAAAACAGTCTTCACATACAAAACCTGAATTAACTAAATATTCAGAGTGCAGATGCTTCAAAGGCATGGAGCTTAGCCGAGTGTTTTTATATTGCTGTATTGGTAATATTTATAATAACTCCAATCATGGAGAGATAGCTCCTATCACATTATTTACTTTACATGACAGCAATAATGTTGTGTGCGTACACTTTAACTTATAACGTGATTGGACGAAAAGGTTGTAAGTACATCACACCATTCAAAACACTCCTTCATGCTCTCTCTGCATGAATAATGCGTGAATGATAATTATGTATTGAGCTTGTATTGCCAGTGAAGGTGCAGGTTACATGTCATACAGACCTGAAGAAGTTGACTATGCCCTGAAAATCTCCAGGAATGAGCACAATGAGGGAGATGATGGTGGTGAAGATAAGAGCTGGAGAGGGAGTAAGGCGCCGCACATGGGCCATGGCCAGGATGTTAGGCTGAAAGAGCAACAATATATACAATATATACAAACAATACAGTATCTCACAAAAGTGAGTACACCCCTCACATTTTTGTAAATATTTGATTATAACTTTTCATGTGACAATACTGAAGAAATGACACTTTGCTACAATGTAAAGCAGTGAGTGTACAGCTTGTGTAATAGTGTAAATTTACTGTCCCCTTAAAATAACTCAACACACAGCCATTAACGTCTAAACCTTTGGCAACAAAAGTGAGTACACCCCTAAGTGAAAATGTCCAAACTGGGCCCAAAGTGTCAATATTTTGTGTGGCCACCATTATTTTCCAGCACTGCCTTAACCCTCTTGGGCATGGAGTTCACCAGAGCTTCACAGGTTGTCACTGGAGTCCTCTTCCACTCCTCAATGATGACATCACTGAGCTGGTGGATGTTATAGACCTTGTGCTTCTCCACCTTCCGTCCATCACCTTCACCCTCAGCTTCTTTAACAAGGCAGTGGTCGTCTTCGAGGTGTGTTTGGGGTCGTTATCATACTGGAATACTGCATACTGGAATAGTGCATACTGATCATGCTCTGCTTCAGTATGTCACAGTACATGTTGACAACTCACTACTGTAAATTGTTCTTAGGTGTGAATGAGTGGATGTGGATGTGAATCTAAATGTGGATGAGTTTGTGCATGGTGCCCTTTGCATGGCATCCCATCCAGGGTGTATTCCTGCCTCATGCCCAGTGTTCCTGTGATAGATCCATCATCCATCCATCATGACCCTGACCGGTATAAGCATTTATTGAAAATGAATGGATGAAAACCAGAAACATTGACTATGTTTACATGCACATCCATATTATGATCTTAATGGGAATTTTTTTCAATATTCTAATTAGTATTAAGTCGTGTAAACGCCACAATCCGATCGCCCAATTCAGATTAAGACATTATTCTGATTCAACAAATTCTGATTCCCACCCCTGGAATATGCATGTTTTATTTGGAAATGTGTTACATGTGAACACTTTATTCAGAAAATCCACTGAATGGAGATATATTTGTATGCTCAGTCCGCAAGGAATTGTGGGTGCTAAGAGACGCTTAGCTGTAGCCTAGGTATTTAGGAATGGAAACTCAGGCATACTTACAACAGCCTTGTATACAGGAATATTCAGATGCCTGTACACATATAAACATCATATTCTGAATATAGCTGCAACCCGAATATAGACCTTAAATGGAATTTGATGTGCATGTAAATGTAGTCATTGCCTCAGAAACTAACCTAAATACTAAAGTATACTTGGCTGCATGACAACATTCTAAAGAGTGAGGACTGTCTTAACAGACTTTCCAAAACTTAACATTGAGTGTGTTGCCTGAAAAACAGGCTGCCGTAGTTAAAAAGGGTGAAGTTAAATAATATTTTTTTTCTTGCCCTTACCATATGACCCTCTCGGGCAGCTACAAAGCAAACTCGTCCTCCGCTGAAGAACGATCCATTCAGAGAGCCAAAGGATGACAGTGCTGCTGCAATAGACATCACCCAGCCCCAACTGCCTAGGACCTTATTGCTGTTTTCAGAGACAAAACGCTGCTCAATCACTGACCAGCAACCTACTCAGTGTGCCATGCCATTTTTCTATGTGCAGAGAAAAATAAAAACACAACTTACCCCCAAGTAACTGCCACAGCACTGGATACCATCATCTCTCTTGGAGTCATGGCAGCCAGATAACTGATATTGACCAGCAAGTAGAGGAGTGTTACCATCGGGATGGCAATCAGTAATGCCCGGAGGAGATTTACCTTTCACATATGGATATACATAATTTAGAAATCAGTACATCTTTTACCAAAAAAAAAATCACTAACTGACTTCCAGATACCCTTCAAATAAGTTTCTGCTTCCTTAAATCATGATAGAATAACATTTTGCTGTACATAAATGCATATTTGTAACAATTAAGTATTCTGTATGAACAGATCCTCAACAGACAATATCTCACATCTCATCTCTGGATTTTTCAACTTCTCAATGACAAAGTTTAGATTAGACCATCCTGTGAAAGACCAGAGTCTCTGATACACAACCATTGCAATGGGACTGAGCCATAACTTTGTCCCCTCAAAAGCAATGTCCAAATTGCCAAGGATTTCCAGGCCACTCTGGACCATGGCCACCATTCCCCAATCAGAGCCACCACTTTGGCCATTGGGAAGATAACCTGAATGGCCTTGGAAAACGTGAACATTCAGTGTATTGATGGTAGCCATCAAAATGCACACCACTGCCATAAATTTGACCACACATGTACAGTGCCTTGCGAAAGTATTCGGCCCCCTTGAACTGTTCGACCCTTTGCCACGTTTCAGGCCTCAAACATAAAGATATAAAACTGTAATTTTTTGTGAAGAATCAACAAC
>JAFFST010049611.1:369101-399569 GCA_022414735.1 Noturus placidus
TCCACAGATTCTCGATTGGATTCAGGTCTGGACTTGGATTTGGCCATTATAACACCTGGATATGTTTATTTGTGAACCATTCCATTGTAGATTTTGCTTTATGTTTTGGATCATTGTCTTGTTGGAAGACAAATCTCCGTCCCAGTCTCAGGTCTTTTGCAGGTTTTCTTCCAGAATGGTCCTGTATTTGGCTCCATCCATCTTCCCATCAATTTTAACCATCTTCCCTGTCCCTGCTGAAGAAAAGCAGGCCCAAACCATGATGCTGCCACCACCATGTTTGACAGTGGGGATGGTGTGTTCAGGGTGATGAGCTGTGTTGCTTTTACGCCAAACATAACGTTTTGCATTGTTGCCAAAAAGTTCGAGCACCTTCTTCCACATGTTTGGTGTGTCTCCCAGGTGGCTTGTGGCAAACTTTAAACGACACTTTTTATGGATATCTTTGAGAAATGGCTTTCTTTGCACTCTTCCATAAAGGCCAGATTTGTGCAGTATACGACTGATTGTTGTCCTATGGACAGAGTCTCCCACCTCAGCTGTAGATCTCTGCAGGTCATCCAGAGTGATCATGGGCCTCTTGGCTGCATCTCTGATCAGTCTTCTCCTTGTATGAGCTGAAAGTTTAGAGGGACGGCCGGGTCTTGGTAGATTTCTTTCTGTATCCAAATCCGGCTTTAAACTTCTCCACAACAGTATCTCGGACCTGCCTGGTGTGTTCCTTGTTCTTCATGATGCTCTCTGTGCTTTAAACAGACCTCTGAGACTATCACAGAGCAGGTGCATTTATACGGAGACTTGATTACACCCAGGTGGATTCTATTTATCAACATTAGACATTTAAGTCAACATTGTATCATTCAGAGATCCTCACTGAACTTCCGGAGAGAGTTTGCTGCACTGAAAGTAAAGGGGCTGAATAATTTTGCACACCCAATTTTTCAGTTTTTTATTTGTTGAAAAAGTTTGAAATATCCAATAAATTTCATTCCACTTCATGATTGTGTCCCACCTGTTGTTGATCCTTCACAAAAAATTACAGTTTTATATCTTTATGTTTGAGGCCTGAAACGTGGCAAAAGTTCGAACAGTTCAAAGGGGCCGAATACTTTCGCAAGGCACTGTAGGTGGAATGCATCCTGGATAAAAATGAGCCACAGCATACTGAGCAAAACTCAGGGTCATGGCTGGGATACCTGATGGCCTCACTACGATCATGAATTGCACAAAGAATGCAGGTAAGGGTCCATTGATTCTCAGGACATAGATGAATTCACCTCCGGATTCTCTGAAGATGGATTTCTTTTCATGATCCAAGTGAAAATGAGCTAAAGTTTGCAATGAAAGGACAAAAAAATAAAACAAGACACTAAGACACTAATTCTAATGTACTTCTGCTTAAATATTAACTTTTATGGCAGCTTGGAAATGTATTATAAAAAATGTGTTATAGCAAATTAGAATAAATGCAATCGACAACATTAGAAGAACATGTTGGTTTTCCATCATCATTTTAAGACACACCACTTATTCCATGTATTACATCTGATTAAAATTAATTAGACTCTGATAAGCCAACCCAGGAGTGCTAGTAGTGTGTTGGGGTAATTATAAATAAAACAGCTATGCTATAACACTGAGACATTGAGAAAAATGTCATTGTAGAGTTTTCTTTTATCACCAACAATTTGCTTCAGTTCATTTGACTTTTATTTATATACAGTGGAGGAAAAAGTATTTGATTCCCTGCTGATTTTGTACATTTGCCCACTGACAAAGAAATGATCAGTCTATAATTTTAATGGTAGGTTTATTGGAACAGTGAGATACATAATAACAACAAGAAAATCCAGAAAAATGCATGTCAAAAATGTTATAAATTGTTTTGCATTTTAAAGAGGGAAATAAGTATTTGACCCCTCTGCAAACATGACTTAGTACTTGGTAATGTCTTAGTAATTACTTGATATTTTCAATGCCCTGGCTGAGGGAAGGAAGTTCTCACCCAAGATCTGACGGTTCATGGCCCCGTCCATCGTCCCTTTGATGTGGTGAAGTTGTCCTGTCCCCTTAGCAGAAAAACACCCCCAAAGCATAATGTTTCCACCTCCATGTTTGACGATGGGGATGGTGTTCTTGGGGTCATAGGCAGCATTCCTACTCCTTCAAACACGGCGAGTTGAGTTGATGCTAAAGAGCTCCATTTTGGTCTCATCTGACCACAACACTTTCACCCAGTTGTCCTCTGAATCATTCAGATGTTCACTGGCAAATTTCAGACGGGCATGTATATGTGCAGGGGCGCTGCAGGATTCGAGACCTTCACGGCGTAGTGTGTTACCAATTGTTTTCTTGGTGACTATGGTCCCAGCTGCCTTGAGATCATTGACAAGATCCTCCCGTGTAGTTCTGGGCTGATTCCTCTCTGTTCTCATGATCATTGCAACTCCACAAGGTGAGATCTTGCATGGAGCCCCAGGTCGAGGGAGATTGACAGTTCTTTTGTGTTTCTTACATTTGCAAATAATCGCACCAACTGTTGTCACCTTCTCACCAAACTGCTTGACAATGGCCTTGTAGCCCATTCCAGACTTGTGTAGGTCTTCAATCTTGTCCTTGAAATCCTTGGAGAGCTCTTTGGTCTTGGCCATGGTGGAGAGTTTGCAATCTGATTGATTGATTGCTTCTGTGGACAGGTGTCTTTTATACAGGTAACAAACTGAGATTAGGAGCACTCCTTTTAAGAGTGTTCTCCTAATCTCAGCTCATTACCTGTATAAAAGACACCTGGGAGCCAGAAATCTTTCTGATTGAGAGGGGGTCAAATACTTATTTCCCTCATTAAAATGCAAATCAATTTATAACATTTTTGACATGCGTTTTTCTGGATTTTTTTGTTGTTATTCTGTCTCTCACTGTTCTAATAAACCTACCATTAAAATTATAGACCAATCATTTCTTTATTAGTGGGCAAACGTACAAAATCAGCAGGGGATCAAATACTTTTTTCCCCCACTGTAGTACTTTTAACAATACATTGTCAGAAAGCAGCTTTGCAGAAATCTAAGCAACCCAGATTATTTCCTTTAGAGACAAAGAAATCCAGAAATGCATAGCATTTGAAAGTCATCTGGCACCAAAGTTAATGCTTTGACTGTGATAACGATCTTTTGTTGTAGTCTTGTAGAAATGACTTCACAAATATTGTACAAATGGCTGTGTAAGACAGTTGGGAATTTGTTTGTAGAAAGAAAATCAGAAGCAACAATCATGTCTTACAGAATGGCCCTCATTAATTCAAGTTGTGACATTAAAATCATAAAAAAATGTGTGTTTGCAAATTCTGCTAGAATTTTCCATTTTCATCAGTTTCATATTCGGCATAACTGTATGATCAATTAATCAATATTATATTATACCATGTATAATACAATAGAAGTATAATACAATATTATAGCAAGTATAATAAGTGGAACTGTATAATCAATAAGCATTAAAATCAAGTAACATCAATAATCATATTGCACAGTGGGAACCTTATACATGGGGTTTAGTACCAACATGTACACTGGCTAATATGTCTTTATCAAGAAGATTTATGCTACTACAGTATTGTGGAAGATTCCTCAGCATAAGGATTCAGTCCCATTCACAACCTTCATCACACCCTTCAGTAGATATTGCTTCCATTGTCTTATTTTTGTGAATTCACCAGCTCATGTACATTTCCAGGTGATACTGACACAGATGCCGGAACACCTGGAAGGAACTGTTTGCCATGCTGATAATATCCTGGAGTTTGAGACTATGCGCAAGGAACATAATAACAATGGGTTTGGAGTTATGTGAGGGTTTGTGAGGCTTCAGAAGTGAGGACTGACCCTGAATAGTAAGTGTCATTTTGCAGTAGCTCAAGTAAAGTCAATCACAGCAATCTTATATATTCAGGTTAAAATATTATATTATAAATGATACTATATGCATCAGAGAGTAGACTGTTGCATTTTAAATGGTGTAATATGCAAATAAGGATTAGTAAACAGGACACACCTGAAGTGTGTTCATAATTTTCTCTCAAATAATTTTACTGTCATGTGACTATTTACTGACTTGACTTACTGACACTGAATTGTTCATATGTTTCTCTGAGGGCTAACAACTACCTCTTTACATCTAATGATTCACCACTATCATGAGAGTTGTAGAAACATTTTCTAATACCAGTGTTTCCCTACATATATGGAGACAGCAGATCTGTATATACAGTACCTAGTTTTATCTAAGAATCACATATTTGTATGTAATATGTAGTCCATCATCAGAAAATCCAAGCAGATAATATTCAAAATTCAACCACTTAGCTGCAGGAAAGCAGTGCCACCTCTTTGATGCAGTCAAACGTTTTGGCTGTTTCATGTTGTCCTATATTGTCCATGTTAGGCTGAGAATCTCACCCATTTTTAATGTTTCAATATTTAAACTTGTGGTCTTATCCTCTCTGGCTTCCAAACAGTGGACAGACCCTTTCCACTGCTTGATGAAGATAGGTACAGCTCAGAGGAAAGGCTGAGAGTCCCAAGACATCCAAAGCTGCTTCTTAATCACCTCCAATTCCGAGGAACACATCCACATCTGAAGAACACTCTTCTAGCCAACCAATAATTCTGGAGTTGTCTATGGTACCTGAAAGGGATGGAATCTTTTTTTTTAATAGTAATGCTGTCCAAATAGGGTTCTGTAGTTGTGAGAAATTGCACATAATTAATTACACATAGTTGTGTGTAAATTAAACTGAAAAGCTAAGAATGCAACATTTTCTAGTTTCTCATATTAGTTTCACTGTGTGAAATCACATATTCACTCATACTGTACGTCAATGCAGGTTCTCAAATTTGTGTTTGCTTCTATACAGTTTTAATTAATAAGAATCAGTGAGTCTAAATTTGAGATGTTTTGTTCTTAGATGTTTTGTATGTCTAAAGTAGGGCTGGTGAAAAATAAATGGTCTGCCAATATATAGCACATTTTAACATTAGCGGTTCTACAAAGCGCTTTACACTGTTTCTCATTCACCCATTCACACCAATGGAAGCAGAGCTGCCATGCAAGGTGTTAGCCTGCCATCAGGAGAAACTTGGGGTTCAGTGTCTTGCCCAAGCACACTTTGGTATATGGAGACACGTGGGCCAGGAATCGACCCACCAACTCTACGATTAGTGGACAACCTTCTCTACCATCTGAGCCACAGCCACCCCAAATCCACAATGAAAAGCACAATGAAATCTGTCTGCTGGATTCTGTGAGACACAGAAGGGGCTTTATCATGGACATTACAACCAAAATAGTAGGGAAGTGCTCAAGGACAATGGAAATATGAATGCTGAGAAACTGCTGAGAATTCAAGCTGCTGTAAATTTCACGTATAAGCAGACATGTAGAAGGCTTTGTAGACAGAATTGCCCATTTTTGACCTGAGAATCACAGTTCTACACCAGAATGTGGTAATAGATCATCTGTCACACTCTTAAATGTTAAAACATGATTTAAATTTGCACCACTGTTAAAGCAACCCTTTCT
This sequence comes from Noturus placidus, assembly GCA_022414735.1. Classification (NCBI taxonomy): domain Eukaryota; kingdom Metazoa; phylum Chordata; class Actinopteri; order Siluriformes; family Ictaluridae; genus Noturus; species Noturus placidus. Next base: position 374,679 of record JAFFST010049611.1, read on the forward strand.
TAATTTGCATTGTTTCACCGTGTGGATTGCATGCAGTAATGCTGTTACTGCTGTTATCTTCCTCGTCATGTTTCTTTATCATTCTTTATCAAGATAACAATTACCTCAGGACGCTTAATCTCTTCAGTCACAGAGTTCAGGTTGTTCCAGCCATCGTAGGACCACAGACACTGATAGAAAGCCATTCCAATCACACCAATGCTTTGGCTGGTCCCCTCAAATGCATTTTGAAGATTACTGGTGTTTCCTTGAATAAGCAACACCACACCACAGATGGAAATAACCAGCAGTGTAAGTAATTTAACTGCCATGAGGATTGTGGTGACGGCTATGGAAAAGCGTACATTCAGGCAGTTCACTATGACTAAGATTAAGAGGCCAGCTGCAGCTACAGACTTCACCACCACATCCGGAGGTGCACAGCTTTCATAGAAGGGTGCGACAGCATTCAGGGCAAAGCTGAGAGCCAGTCCAGTCATACTGGTTGGTCTCACAACCAGCACAGAGGTGAAGGCAAAAATAAAAGCCATCAGGTTGCCAGAAGTGCGTATTATGTAGATGTATTCACCTCCAGATTCACGGATTACTGTTCCTAGCTCAGCGTAACTTAGTGATGCGAGCATTGCCAACAGTCCACAGCAGGCCCATATCACCAAGCTAGCTCCAGGACTCCCGATGTTCAGCAGTACAGTCTGCGGGGACATGAAGATCCCTGAGCCGATCATGACCCCGGCAATGAGAGACACTCCTCCTATCAGTCCCACCTCTGACTTTAGTTGAAGTTTCTCAGATGTGCTGTCCATGTCTATATGTGTATTAACAAATGGATTTCCAGTTCATATACTTTTCACAGACACTGCAAGGTGATATGTGCACTGTGCCCCACCTGTAATTAAGTCAGTTAATAATTACAGGATTGAGGCCACATTTAAACTTAACCCTCTATTCAATATTACCCACAGAGTAAGAGAAGCTATGATTATGTTAAGCTCATTTAACAACTTGTGTAATATTTTTCTCCTTAGGTCACAAGTGTTATAAAATTAGAGATGTTTACATGTCTTTTCTGTTTGACAAGCTCTTTTTTCTAATTATCTTATCAGCATCAAAATGATTTTGTTTTTACAAGGTATCCATAGTAGTCAAACTATTAAAACCCTATTTTACTTCATAAGGTTATGAGCTTCACAGTAACATTTAAGCCTGATCAAGACTGAGCAAATAATGTAACAATGAGCAGGGTTAAAAATCTATCTATATATATAACTAAAAAAAATTCTGTGAACCACAAAATAATAAATTCTTGCATTGCACTGTTCTAAAAAAATTGAAGATAACACATAAAATATTTTTTTTGTTACCTTTATCTTTGAAATGTGTTAGCTACTGTTCTTCTCAGCATTCTCGTCTTTAGTCTACAGTTTAAAGTCTACAGTCTGTAGACTTTCTATTGCTTTAACGTTAATCTCATGGATTGAGGTTGGCACTTAACCTTGCAGGATCTGTTATCTAAAAACTTTTAGAAACACACTTACTCCTTATAGTCTTGCTAAACTTAAAATTTAATCAAGTGCTGTCTTTAGAAAAGCCACATTTCCATTAAACTTAAAGGCCAAAAAATGAGAGGAACGGTTTTGTTCAGAAAATTATGCAGTTTATCAGAACCATCCTAGGTGAAGTATACCAGCATGCTTAAAAACAAAGTGCGAAGCAACTCTGGTAAATAATATTCATGTAGTGTGGGCAAGGTTGGCAACAGGACAGAGAGAGAATTAAATTTGCTGGAGTCTGCTAGAATTGAATATCCAAAATATAGAAACACTGACTGCTAAGTGAAAACCAGTACAGCATGCTATGATTATAAACAACTGAAGGCTAGCAGATGATACGCTGCTTTGTAGCATTTAAAATATTGCTTGTATTATAACAAAGAAAAGTACACTCACTATGAGACTCTCTGACAATAGTCAAAAATTGCTACGCAGACTTTGGGTTCAAGATTGTGTTCGAATATTCAGACATGAGTGCAGGCATCAAGGAAAAAGAGTTATACAGCACTATGTGACTTTGTTGAAATATGCATTATATGTGCACATGCACACATCCAGATGTTAGCAGAGGAGAAATATAACTCATCAACATACAATGGCAAGTACAAATTAACCAAGAAGTTAATTTAAAGGGACACAAAGATTTTTAGCCAGGAAATCTGAAACCAAAAATTGAAAATAAAATCACCCCTTTTAAAACTAATTCAGCTAAGACTGCATACAGTTGAAGAGTCTGTGCTAGCATTTCTTTTTCTTAGATTGGTGCTTTTCAACGCTTATGGTTTTTGGTGTTCATTGATAGAACAATATATATATTTTCTTTTTTTTTTTTTAACGACTAGATTAAGGCTCTTCAAAGGCTCAGAAAAATGCTGATATATCCCACACAGAATAAGTTTGCCCCAGCTCTAAACGGAAAAATGGACCCAAATCATGCCAGCAAAAGGCTTTCACAATATAAGTAATCCATCTATTTTTTCTTTAACATGTCATTCATCTGTATAGCATATGATCGTTACCTCATGATGCTTAAGATTTTAATGGTTGATCCCCTCAAATGCATTCTGAAGATTACTGGTGTTTCCTTGAATAAACAACACTACATCAAGAACGGAAATAAATGTCAGTGCAAGGAATTTAGCTGCCTTGAGGATTGTGTTACCAGCTACGGAAGAGGGTTTGAAGTTCAGAGCCTTCAGAGAAGGGTGCGACAGTGACCTGAGCAAAGCTGAGAGCCAGAGTTAATAATTATAGGTTTAAGGCTACATTTAAACTCAGCCCTCTATTCATTATTACATACCTCATAAGAGAAGCTTTGTTTTTATCTCTGGCCACTCATTTAACATTTTGTGTTGTGTTTTCCCCTTTGATCAGTATTTAAAGTTAAAGTGTTATAAAAGTACAGAACTTTACATGAGTATTTTCTGGTTGACAAGCACTAGTTATCGACTATTTCATTTTATCATTGATAAAATCCTTGATTTATTTATTTTTGACAAGATAATCATACTTGCCACTCTATTAAAACCTTACTTTACAAGGTTACACAGTAACATCTATCTAACAACTAAATATGAACCAAGATAACCAAGTAGTAAATGCATCAAACAATGTTTAAACCTGGTAGACATACAGTACTGTGCAAAGGTTTTAGACACCTTATTTTTGTTGTAGATTTTTTTTCTTTTATGACTTTTAAGTCAGTTCAAAAAATATTTTAGATTCCCAAACATTATTTTTCTAGCCCAAAATTAAATGTTACAGAAAAATGTTTGTATGCCATTAAATAAAGCAGCGTATTACATAAGAGACATCGGCTAAAACAGCTAAAATAACTAACAATTTTTTAAAGAAGGTGAATGTGCTTGCATGGCCTAGTCATTCTCCTGACATTGACATCGTAAGTCCATCTTTGGGACCCTATTGACCTTGGGAATTGAAGACCATTTTCAAAGAGGAATGGGCCAAAACTGAACCACAGTGCTACAAGAATCTATTTACTTCTTACCTTAGATATGTTGATGCTATAATTGCCAGCATGGTTTTGCAATAAAGTATTTTTTTTGGTATTCCCTACCTATTTTTTTTTTACACATATTTGTTTATGAACACATACATAATTGTTATTCATATTTATAAGTACAAAGTCAAAATACATTGTGTGTGTAAATTTGAACTGAATACATGCACTGGAGGTATATTCCATCCATCCATCTTCTATACCGCTTATCTTTTAGGGTCATGGGGAACCTGGAGTCTATCCCAAGGAGCATCGGGCACAAGGCAGGGTACACCCTGGACAGCATGCCAATCCATCATGGGGAACAATCACATACACATTTACACACCCGTTCATACACTATGGACAATTTGGACATGACAATAAGCCTACCATGCATGTCTTTGGACTGGGGAGGAAACCGGAGTACTCGGAGGATACCCCCGCAGCCCAGGGAGAACTCCGCACACACACATGGCAGCAGCGGGAATTGAAACCCCAACCCTGGCAGTGTGAGGCAAACATGCTAATCACTAAGCCACCGTGTGCCCAGTGGAAGTATATTAAAGTGCACACACTTTAAACACTTTAATGTGCTCATAATTTAAATTGCAACATGACCTTTTTCTCCTCCAGTGTTAAAAACGACTCGTTCAATGATCCGTTCTAAAGGATTCATTCTAAACTCTTCCTTTCATAGAGCATACACTGCTCTGATTGGTCCCAGTCTGTTGTGACTGGTCTACCGCTGTCAGTGTGTTTCAAAAAAGAAACACCCACTACCATAACGAGTTGCAGCTCCGTCTGTTCGCGAGCAGTCGATGAAGACCAGAGGCGGGGCTTTTTGTTACAAAGCTAAGTAGGTTAGTATTGGAAGTAAGTGTGGAAGTTCTAACGACTCGTTTCAGCTGTTCAGAATCGCTTCCTTCTTTTGGGAGTCAATAACTGTGTTTGTTGTGTGCTTTGATTTTTGAAACTTTGCAGACGTTTTATATTCACAAACAGCTAAAAAAAAAAAAACACACTACATGAAAGGTAATATTTGACAAACCATAATAGGTGCACTTTAAATAAAAAATAAAAAAAAGTGTCTAAAAACTTAATTGAAAATGGAAAATATGTACTTTCTAGCCTGTAATGCTCTTTGTTAGTCATCAGTGAGATTCAGATACATACAGCAATAGTTTCCAACATTTATCCTGGAGTACCACTGGCCCATATCTTTTGAGTATTTTCTTGCTTGAAAAGCACTTTTTTCAGGTGGGTTAGAACAGTCTAAATAATACAATTTGCAGGACACTACTATACAAAATCTTTTCATTTAGATGGCTATATTTGAAATTTGACTCTTTATGACGAGGCATTAACTAGGCTTGTGAGATTGTCATCGTGGAAGAGAATATTCCCATCAGGATAGAACTGTTTCATCATAGGATAAAGGTCAGCTTCCTACTGATTTGCAGTGATTCTCCCCTTGAACGGGAGAAATGGGCTCTAACCATGCCAGCAAAATGCAAAAAGTAAAAAAGATTCAGTCATTTTTTTTCTTTAATTTGTCATTCATCTGTATAGGATGTGATAATTACCTCAGGACGCTTAAGCTCTTCAGTGACTGAATTAAGAGTGCTCCAGCCATCGTAGGCCCACAGACACTGATAAAAAGACAGTCCAATCACACCAATGCTATAGTTGGTCCCCTCAAATGCATTTTGAAGATTAGCAGTCTTTCCTTGAATAAGCAAAACAACACCACCAATGGAAATGACCAGCAATGCAACTAATTTAGTTGCCATGAGGACAACGGTGATAGCCATGGACGAGCGCACATTCAGGCAGTTCACTATGGCCAAGATGAAGAGGCCAAAAGCAGCTACAGCCTTCACTAGCAGGGTTGGAGGCACACAGTTAAAATAAAATGGTGCAACAGCATTCTGGGCAAAGCTAAGCGCCAGTCCGCACATGCTGCTTGGCCTCACAACCAAGAGGGATGTGTAGGCAAAAATAAAAGCCATGAGGTTGCCAGAAGTGCGTAGAATGTAGATATATTCACCTCCAGATTCACGGATCACGGTTCCCAGCTCAGCAAAGCTCAGTGTTGCTAGCATTGACAAAATGCCACATCCGGTCCAGACCACCAAGCTAGCGCCAGGACTACCGATGTTCTGCAGCACAGTCTGTGGGGACATGAAGATCCCTGAGCCGATCATGACCCCTGCAATTAGGGACACTCCTCCGATCAGTCCCACCTCCGATTTTAGCTGAAGTTTCCTATGTGTGTTGTCCATGACTCTTCTCCATGTATTAGGGAATGGAGTTTCCATCTGATGTATGTTTTACTGACATTGTACAATACTGTAGTAACCACTGCCCTACCTACTACTACCTCAGTTAATAATTACAGGCTTAACATCACATTTCACAAACTCAACCTTCTATTCAGTATTATCTACTCTAAAGGATCAGCTATATTTGTATCTCTGGTCACTCATTTAACTATTTGTGTTATATATTCCCCTTTGTTCAGTGCTTAAATTAAAGTGTTACAAAAGTAGAAAGATTCACAAGTCTTTTCTCTTTGACAAGCTTGTTATAAAATCATCAGTCCCATCAATGGCAAAAGCCTTGAATGATTTTTTTAAACAAGATAATTGTACTAATCTAAACTATTAAAACATTATATTACTTCATAAGTTTACACAATACTATCTTAACCTGATATGAATCAAGACTGAAAAAAATTGTTATCTATTAGATATTTTACAGTCGGAGACATGTTTAGAAGAGTATAATATGGCCAAATGTTTGTGGACACACACACACACACACACACACACACACACACACACACAAACACACATATTCCAATTTTCTCTGAAAGCTTTCCACTAGACTTTATAATGTGGCTGTGAGAATTTGTGATCGATCAGTTGCAAGAGCATTAGTGAGATTAGTCAAATGAGAAGGCCTGGAGTGCAGTCAGCATCAAAATTCATCCCAAAATTTAAATGAGATTGAAGTTAAGGTTCTCTGCAGACCACTCAAATTATTCTTTACCACCCTTGGCAAACCATGTCTTCAGACCTTGCTTAACTGGTAAACATTCAGTGTTTCAACAGTGATAATTAGACTTAAGCAAAGTTGAAAACATAGTTGATATAATTGCAGTTTCTGCAGACAAATTGAGTCACACGCTGTGGCTAAAATTGCTGCGCCTTCCTCTTGTCTCTCTTGTCAGCAAGGTGCTTAAACCTGTCTCTCTCCGCTTTCTGATTGCCCCGTCTAACGACAAAACGCCAGGCTGTACGATCTTCAGCGCTGGATTCCCACGAACTAGGGTTGATGCCACATAATCTCATGTTCTTTCTCCCAGACATCTTTGAATCTCAGTCAGGGGTGTCCAGTTACTGTAGCCGTGAACCCTCAGCTAGCTCACCATACAGAAGATCTTTGGGAATGCGACCTGGATCCATTCTTCTAACATGGGCAAGCCAACGGATACGCTTCTCACAGAGGATGGCAAACATGCTGCTCATGTTGGCGCACTCCAGAACTTCTGAATAGGGTACCCTGTCCTGCCACTGTACATGGAGGATGCATTGCAGGCACCTCAGGTGAAAGCTGTTAAGCTTCCTCTCATGCCTAGCATATGTTGTCCAAGTCTCACTACCATAGAGGAGTGTGCTTAAAATGCAGGCCGGGTAGACATGCAGCTTGGTTTTCACAGTAAGGTTGGAGTTTTGCCACACCCTATGATTTAGTCTGGCCATGACTCCTGCAGCCTTGGCAATCCTGCGATTTGCCTCTGCATCGATGGTAAGTGAACAGGATATAGTTGACCCGAGGTAGGTGAAGCTTTCCACAACCTCCAGGTTGCATCCATCTATGGCAATGCTGGGAGGATGGTCTGTGCCCTGAGCAATGACGTTGGTCTTCTTGAGGCTAATGGTCAGCCCAAACTCCTTGCAGGCATGGGAGAGGTTACTAACAAGCTGCTGTAATCCTTCCTCCGTATGTGAGACCAGGGATGCGTCGTCGGGAAAAAGCATCTCGTGTAGGAGTAACTCAACAACTTTGGTCTTGGCATGAATGTGAGAGATGTTGAAGAGCTTGCCATCAGTTCTGGTGTGTATCTGGTGTGACTCCCTCACTGCAGTCTCTGAAGGCATATTGAAAGAGCAAGGAGAAGAAGATACCAAAAAGTGTGGGCACAAGGACACAACCTTGGACACAAGCGTCAGACGTTGCACCGTTGAAACAGACTGTGCTGTGCATGTCCTCATGGAATTTGATGATGACTGCCAGAAGTTGTGGTACAGATCCAATCTTTTTCAGTAGTTTAACAAGTCCACTCCGGCTAACCAGATCAAATGCCCTGGTCAAATCAATAAAGGCAATAAATATCGGCATCTGCTGCTCTTGACTTTTCTCCTGAAGCTGGCGTAGTGAGAATATCATGTCTACGGTTTACTGGCCAGCTCAGAAGCCACACTGAGACTCTGGGTAGACAAGAGAGGCTAGGATCTGCAGATGTGTCAGGACAACCCGGGCAAACACCTTTCCAACGACGCTCAGTAGGGAGATGCCCCAATAGCTATTGCAATCGCTGTGGTCCCCTTTGTTTTTATACACAGTGACGATGTTTGCGTCTCACATGTCATGCAGGATATTTCCCTGTTCCCAACACAAGCATAGAAGTTCATGCAGGGGCTGGAGTAGTGCAGGTTTCCCGATTTTCAAGATTTCTGATGGGATTTCAGATTTCAGAAGTGATGGCTTATTATAAAAGCATTCAAATACGAAATGTGCACAACTCTGTGATGTGCTGCTAACAACTGGTTTAAATGTCTGTTCATGAACATTTCATCCATGAAAATGAAACCAGTTACACTGTGTTAATTGAATTGAATTATTTATTAATAATTTTTTAACATTTTTATCATATTAACATGTTTTCATCATTATTATTTTTTATCATATTATCATATTTTTGCACAGAGGAATTATCAGGATGAACCAGTCAATCATATGGCAGCACAAAGTGACTTTGAATGCTGTATAGTTGTTTGTGCCAAAGGGGCTGCTTTACATATTTCAGAAACTGCTAATCCCCTGGGATTTTCATGCACAACAGCTTTGGGCAGAAATTGAGGACAGAGGTCCGAGGAGAATAGTCAGAATCTTTCAAGCGGACAGGAATGCTTTGATAACTCAAATAACCACTGTTTACCACTGTGGTGAGCAGAAAAGCATCTCAGAATGAACAACACTTTAAACTTTGAGGTAGTTTGGCTACAACTGCAGAAGACCACATCAGGTTCTACTCCTGTCAGCCAATAAAGGGAATCTGAGGCTACTGTTGGAACTGGCTCACCGAAACTGGGCAGTTAAAGATTGGAAAACTTCACCCTGTCTTCAACTGCCCATTAGCCCATCTGCCCCAAGGTTCGACATATTGGGCATTTTATCGGCAGAACTGCTAAAGAACTACCACTCATTGGCTACTTGTCACATATACATTACAGTGAAATTTTTTCTTCACATATCCCAGCTTGTAAAGAAGCTGAGGTCAGAGCATGATACACTGCCCCTGGAGTAGAAGGGGTTACGGGCTATACTCAAGGGCCCAATAGTGGCGGCTTAGTGGTGTTGGGGCTTGAACAGGGATCAAACCTTCTAAGCAGTAACCCAGAGCCTTTAACCACTGAGCCACCACTTCCCTAAATATTTTGCACTATTTTGTGTAAACTTTACAGAGAGTTGTGCAGGAAGATCATCGGTTTCTGAAATATTGAAACCAGCCCCGCTGGCACCAACAACCATGGTCAAAGCAACTGAGGTCACATTTTTCCCCATTCTGATGTTTGATGTGAACATTAACTGAAGCTCTTGTCTGTATCTGCATGGGTTTATGCATTGCACTGCTGCCACATGATTGACTGACTGGATAATTGCATGAATGAGCAAGGCCTAATAAAGTGGCCAGTGGGTGTTTATATATATCTATTGTTCTCTTCAGCAGTCTCCTCAGTTCCAGTCCTACTGTTGCTTTAACTTTAATTTTACAAATACAGGCTGGCACCTTAACCATCATGATTTACAGTCTTCCTAAACATCAAATTTAATCAAGAGCTGTCTTTAGAAATGCTACAAAATTTCTATTAAAAACTTAGGACCAACAATCAATGTAGCATATAATTATATCTTGAGGACCAAATGAAGCTTTTCTATGACATGGCAAAAAAGTAGAAAATCGTATCTGTAATTACTTTACAATGATACTATCTCTACTGTAATAGCTGTAGGGAAGTAAACATAAATAAATAAATAAATAAATAAATAAATAAATAAATAAATAAACAAGTTTATTAGATTTTAATATCTTGTAATGGTAAATTTATCCAGAAGATGTCATCATATATCAGGTTTACTTATCCAGCAGTTCAAAACCATCATGGTATCTTATGTGATGACATTTTTAAGCACTAAAGGCATGGAATTCTGAACAATCCAGACTGACTTTAGACTGACTTTCAACTTTTCGGTCACACTGATTTTACAATCAGATGTGCCTATCAATATAAAGACATTTGCACCTGGCTTGTAACTCACTACCTCTGTGTGTATTATTGTTAAAAGTATGTATGCTCTGACTGTTAGCCTTCACTTTAGTTTTATATTAATCTTAAATCATTTTTATGAACTTAGATGAATAAAGTTTTCCATCCTACTATTTTGGCAGCTAATATTACTGAGTCAGAACAAGAAATGCATTTTCAGTTTAGTTGCAGATAAAACATTGCACTGAAGCCTGAATACTAAAGAAATAAGCATATAAACTGTGGCATTTGAGGCATGGTCAAGCCCATTTTCACCATCCATTTGTGACAGCAGATCCACTTGGGGAGAAAGCTTTGGTGTGTTTGGTAATCAGTGAAAACAGCAGGGCAAAGAAAAGTCTAGATGAACAACTCAAGGCCACAAATAAGGCTCTTTCGTCAGGCAGAACTACAACTGGCAAAGGGTTAACTTGACACAGGCAAAATGGTCCACATGTGCCTGGACAAAATTTTTTTTTCAAAATCTGGGCTACCAGCAAGGTGTATACACCACTCCCCTGGATATATGCTCCCTCTTGACAGTGCATCTGCCACAACACTGCATAACCCTGGCAGTAGAATTGCTCTAAGAGAGACCAGATGTGATTAGACCCACTCATTGAGCATGGTGAAAACAGTTCCTTGTCCTCATACCACTCTGATTCCTGATATAACTAACTGTCACAATGTTGTCTCAGTGAACAAGAACATGGCAAAGTTTGAGAACCATCATGAAGGGAGAGATGGACTGCCCACAACTCCAACTGATTGATGTACTGTAAACCAGGTGGCCACCTGACAACCTTCCTAGCCTATGGGAGAAGATTCCATGGTGATTATCCCTCTCTGTTGGGGAAGAGTCCTAGTGGAACTCCTTCTGCTAGGAATCCCTTTCACTGGCAGCAGGCTAATGATTGCATTCTTCAGAGACAAGGACATATTTCAGTCTGTGGAATTTAGGCTGCTGTTGTAGGCTGATGACCTATCTCTGGAATGCCTGAAGCTCTAGCAGATCTAGGGGAATATACGGATACCACTGGTAATATATTCCACAAACTGGTATTATGGGATGGTTAGAATTCTTTGTGAGTCAAACTGCATGCTGCTGAAGTATGTGGTCTGCTTTAATTTTAGGGAGATCTCAAATTCATTCACTGTGAGCCAATCTGTCGCAATGTGCGGGAGAATAGTGGATGTGTAATCATTGGTCTGCTTCTTGGCGAGAGCATACAGCAGTGTTCTGATGCCAGTGGTCATCAGAAGAGACAAATAAGTGCTGCCTTCATGCACCTTTTGAAAGGTAGAACCATTTCCAGGGTAGTGTCCAGTCCACCACCGGCATGTTTTCATGAGGTCAGATGAAACCCCTGAAGATACATGGAGAACATGTGAAACTCTGCACAAACTGTACACTGATCTCAGGGACCCTGGGACATTACCTGCTGCACCACCATATTGTCCCACTTAATACACACGCTTAAGTCAACTCTAAATATGCCCCAAATTGAGTTGGGAATTTGTCAGAGCACAGTTGCATCGCTCAATAGACTTGCATTGTTAGGTTATTATAAATCTGGTCACTTGAAAGGATTTCATCAAAACCACATTAATGTAAAATCAAGTATAAATAAATTAAATAATCATGACAAAAGTGTGGTTAATATGATAAAAAAAAAATGTTTCATACAAATTCAGTTAACTTAACACAGTGTAACTAGTTTAGTTTTGGTGGATGAAATATTCATAAATAAACATATAAACCAGTTGTAAGCAATACATCACAGAGTTGTGCACATTTCGTATTTGAACGATTTTATAAAAAGTCATCACTACTGAAATCTGCAACATAGAATTAGTCAAAAAAAATGTAAGTAATATATAATCAACCACATTATTGTGATGATTATATAAACTATGGTTTCAACTTTGCTAATAAGTCTAATTATCACTGTTGAGCTGAATGTTTAGCTGTTAAAATCTATACCTTATGTAGTTTCAAGTCTGTGATTCTCTTTGTTGTTCATCAGTGGAATTCAGATACATATAGAAACAGTTTCCATCAGTAATTTTGGAGTACCGCTGCGTCATAGTTATTTTTTCTGCTTGAATATACCCATACTGACTCAGGAAAAGCCATACTTCTATGGTTAAATCAGGGAATGCAATGAAATATGCAGGACACTGCTGTGCAGAATCTTTTACCTTTCTTTTAGATGGTTATATTTGAAATTTTGGAATATTTGACTCTCTGTGGCTCTCTATGCATTTACTAGGATTGTGGGATTGTCTTCCTGTAAGATACCACTGTCATGAGGATAAAAATGTTTCATTCTAGGAACAGAGTGAACAGTCAGAATAAATTTGTATTCATTCGCAGTGATGCTTTCCTCTAAGGCACAAGTATCAAACTAAAATGCTGGACACATCAGTATTTTTGAATTTGAAGGACCATAATCTAAGGCTATTAATTTTATTTTTAACATGTTATCAATTCTACTGGTAAACACCAATAATCTATACTCTATTCAACTGTAAAAGGCAACCTATTATGTGAAATGTAATAAAGTTATCGTATGGCAACGTTAGCAATTACGTTGTTAAGATTGATTGACGATCCATCACACTTATCTATATCATTGTACAGATCAGATCATAGTGATTTTACTCATCCCCCAACCCCCCACCCACACCCAGTTAATTCCTGCATACAGCACTTCCTACACTCTGAATCATTTTAGATGTGTGTCTGATTTGCATCAGACTATTTACCCTGGTCAATTTTAACCAGCGCTTCAGCCCTGTGAGACATAAGTTAACTCGTGCTGCACAGCAGCAAGTTCAATTTCAATTCAATTTTATTTGTATAGCGCTTTTTACAATAGATATTGTCTCAAAGCAGCTTTACAGGAATATAAACACAGTACACACATAGTAACGGTGAGAAATTATCCCAACTGAGCAAGCCACTGAGTGGCGACAATGACAAGGAAAAACTCCCTAAGATGTTTAAGAGGAAGAAACCTTGAAAGGAACCAGACTCAGAAGGGAATTCATCCTCATCTGGGTAACAACAGACATTCTTAAAGAGACAATTATTGATCTATATGTAATCTGTTTGGAAGTGCAGAACTAGATCAAAATAATGAGTAATATTGCCACATATAAATGTTATTTATGTTTTTTGATATGATTTTTTTTGCAAGTTAACACAAGCCTTGGGTTTGACACCTGTGCTCTAAGAGCACAAGTGGAACCAAACCATTCCAGCAAGATACCTACCTACAGTTTTTCCTTTAATTTTGTCACTCCACTATATTGCATGTTATAGTTACCTCTGGATGCTTAAGCTCTTCACTCACTGAATTTAGAACACTCCATCCATCGTAGGCCCACAGACACTGATAGAAAGACAGTCCAATCACACCAATGCTATAGTTGGTCCCTTCAAATGCATTTTGAAGATTACCAGTGTTTCCTTGAATAAGCAAAACCACACCACCAATGGAAATTACCAGCAGTGCAACTAATTTAGCTGCCATGAGGACTATGGTGATAGCCATGGACGAGCGCACATTCAGGCAGTTCACTATGGCCAAGAGCACAAGGCCACAAGCAGCTACACACTTCACTAGCAGGGTTGGAGGCACACAGTTATAATAAAATGGTGCAACAGCATTCTGGGCAAAGCTAAGCGCCAGTCCGCACATGCTGCTTGGCCTCACAACCAAGAGGGATGTGAAGGCAAATATAAAGGCCATCAGGTTGCCAGAAGTGCGTAGAATGTAGATGTATTTGCCTCCAGATTCACGGATCACTGTTCCCAGTTCGGCATAGCTCAGTGCTCCCAGCATTGACAACACACCACCAGCAGTCCAGATCACCAAGCTAGCTCCAGGACTCTTGATGTTCCGCAGCACAGTCTGTGGGGACATGAAGATCCCTGAGCCGATCATGACCCCTGCGATGAGGGACACTCCTCCCATCAGTCCCACCTCTGACTTTAGCTGAAGTTTTCTAGGTGTGTTGGCCATGTCTCTAGATGTAGAATGGAATAGTATTTCCAATTGATTTACTTTTTACAGACACTGCTACCCACCTGCTACTACATCAGTTAATAATTACAGGCTTAAGGCCACATTTCAATTCAACCATCTACTCAGTATTTTCCACTGCATAGGAGAAGCTACATTTATATCTCTGGCCACTCATTTAACTTTTTCTGTACTATTTTCCCTTTTGGTCTAGACTTATGGTTAAAGTGTTATAAAAGAACAGATGTTCAAACAGTTTTCTTTTTCACAAGCTTGTTATTGAATAACTACTTTCATCAATCAAAAACGCTAAGAAAGTTGTTACACGTCAATCTGACATAATGTCAGGTTCTTGTGACTTTACTGTACTTCACACCCACAGTAACGTAATTGAACAGTTTAGAATCATATGAGAGGATGCATCTACAATCTAGCAATCTGAGAAGCTCATAAATATATGTGATACTCTCACAGAAATACACTTTACAGCTGGACATTTCATCATTCTCCTCAGTTCCAGACTGAAGTATGTCTCTTGCTACAATTCTCATGGATTCAAACTGGCTGTAATCAGTGGGCAGATATAAAGTGGGTTGCATATTATCCTTCAGGATTGTAATAATAGTGCTGAAATAATACTTATAGTCTTGCTAAACACCTACATTTTTAAGAAACTCCACACCAGAGCTAAAGACCTAATCATGGAAAGATATATCAGGATAAATTCACAAATTAGAAAAATTAAGTTTCATTGACTACAACGTGTTTAATCTCATAAAGTTTCTGACACGCTGCATAAGTTTAATGGAGCTAAAAGTGTTTTGCTCCTGATTTTTCTTTGTACTCAGTGAACGGTCCATCTCGTTGCAGTGTCCAACAATAGTCAGCCAGCATTGATGGATTCCAGTTGCCCTGATACCATTTTTCCATTTTGGCAATGTCCTGGTGAAACCTTTCACCATGTTCGTCACTGACTTCTCCAAGATTTGTAGGGAAGAAGTCCAAGTGTGAATGCAGGAAATTAATCTTCAGTGACATGTTGCACTTCATGGTTTTGTTTGCTTTAAGAAATTTGTCAATCAGCTTAATGTAGTTTGGTGCTCTGTGGTTGCCAAGAAAATTCTCAACGACATCCTTGAATGCTTTACAGGCAATTTTCTCTGGCCCCACTAACAGATCTTCGAACTGCTTGTCATTGATGACGTGTCTGATCTGTGGCCAAATGAAAATGCCTTCTTTAATCTTGGCATCAGTTACTCTTGGAAACATTCGTCTCAAATAACCAAAACCTTCACCTTCCTTGTTCATCGCTTTCATGAAATTTTTCATTAGTCCCAATTTTGTGTGAAGAGGTGGCAAAAATATCTTTGTTGGATCAACAAGTGGTTCATGTGCCATGTTTTTCTGTCCTGGAACCAAATTCTTACGGAGTGGCCAATGCTTTTTAATGTAATGTGACACTTTATCATGGCAGTCCCATTCGCAAATGTAAGAAAAGTACTTGGTATATCAGAGCTGCATTCCAAGTAGCAGAGCCACTACCTTTAGATCTCCATAGATGTTCCAGTTGTACTTGGTGTGCTGGATCTGCTTCAACAACAGTTCCATGTTTTCATATGTATATTTCATGTGTGCACCATAGCCAACAGGTATCGAAGGGTGGACATTGCCATTGTGTAACAAGACAGCCTTGAGGCTTAACATTGATGAATCAATAAAGAGACGCCATTCTTGTGGGTCATACTTGCAACCCAAAGATGTGAACAACCCTTCAATGTCAGTACAGAAAACGAGATTGGCAGCCTGTGTAAAAAGCTTTGTTAAATCATCTTGGTGGCTTCAAAAGACAGAAATTTTTGGATCTTTTTATAGCAAACACCATCCATGCAGTCTTGAACCCAGTAGTTCTGCTTTTGCTTTTGACAAACCCAAGTCCCTCACCAGGTCGTTTAATTTGGACTGTGTTATTAGATGAGGTTCACCAGACATGTGTGGTTCAAAATCCGGACCAATGTCACTGTCAGTGCTCAGGTGGTGCATTGCAGCATCTTCATCTGTTTCGTCTAAGCTCCATTTCTCTGGTGGCTCTGGTATCAGAAGACTGTCGTCATGTGGCACTGGTCTTATGGCTGAAGGCAGAATTGGGTATTCAATTGATTTCTTATTTTTAGCAGAAAAAACAGAAACATTAGTCAGGTAAAAGTAATAGTCCATCACGTGATCCTTCTGCTCTCGCCATATCCTCGGGACACCAAACAGCATTGCCTTCCGAGTACCTCTGAGCCAAGCTCTAAGATCGACAGCACATCTTGCACAACAAATGTGAGGAGTCCAGGCCTTGTCTTGATCACCAATCTTACAACCAAAGAACAGTTCATATGCTTTCTTAACAAGTCCAGTCATTGTGCGTCTTTGATGCTTAAGCGTGTACTCGCCACAAATGTAGCAGAACGTATCACGGCTGTTGCGACATTAGCGAGACATTTCTGCTGTCACCAATCGTCCTAAGTCTATAACTGGCTTACTTCTAACGTAACTTTCATTAGACAATGCTATGATTTGAAACAGTCGCAATAAAATACATACAAACTGATATCAACGTAATATGTAGGCTATCATCTGCGTATGCGTGCTGCTTTTATAGCCTTTTCAGGCAGCATCTATCCAGCCTAGGCATGCCCAAGCTGTATCAGTTCCACAAAAGTTAGTCAACCTGCATGAGTACATGCCTGGACATGCCTGAGCTACAAAAAGCACTGTATAACGTGAGCAAAATATATAGAGTTACAATATGACCAGAAATCGCAAACAAATTAAGATTTAAAAAAAAAAAAAAAAACGGTATGTGGTAGGTTAATTTGAAGGTGATTTTCGTGATCAGCAAGCAAAAATCCATAAGATACACCCAAGAGTGTCCAAGAAGGAAAATCTCTGTTGTCCAGTGTTATCGATCAAAAATCTAAAAAACAAACAAACAAAAATAAAACATATGAATTTATATCATGTTTAATACATAAGACTTGTTATTGGGTTAACTTTTGAATGATCATTATTAAACTGTAAATTGTGGATCAGCATGAAATAAACTAACTTGAAGTCAGTGTCTTGTAATGACTTGGTTTTCCAGAAGATGTCCTCATACAACTAGTTTACAGATTCAGCAGTCAGATTCATTAGTATTGATCTATGCAGGTGGGATCACACTTGCAGTTGCTGAGGGCATGGAATTGTTTTAAGTGGGGGGAAATGCTTGATTCACATTTAAATATTCAAAGTCAATATTATCAATCACTGTAGCATATCCTGTAAATACAGCTGAGAAAGTGCTGCCTCATCCATCTGGGTCTGTAAATAAATAACAGTAATGCACATTTATTTATTAAAGTGGTAAAAAAAAAATCATCGTATGTTTTATTTGTAAGTAAATTCACCACCCATCTTATTTTTAAATATGCATCCTTATATATAAACAGCCTGATAAATGTGACTGATATAGACCTTCACATCTTTTTTTATTAAATGCTGTCCTTGTACCCTTTTGCCTTGTACGTAACTGGTGCCACTGGTTACACACACCTTATAAACTCATGAAGTTTATATTACATAACACAGTTTGAGGAGGCAAAGCAGCCACAGTGTGGCTCCTCGCCCAACGTCAGTGCTTAATATCACTAATACACTTTTTGTTCACCTTTAGGGTGTGATCTTAAATTGCCCTACCTTAGTGTTGATACAAGAAATACAGGCTCACTTCCTGTTTGCCATCATTGCTGTCAGCTTTATTGGGGCGTCATTAGCAAACAGTTATGAATATAAAAAAGTCCATTGATCATTTTTGTGAGAAATAAAATATCAGAAATAAAATATGCTTCTGATGTTAAAAAACAATATTTACCATAAGGCAAAATTGAACTTCTTGCCTTGCAAATTATGTTACAGTATCTACAAGAATCAATGCGAGAGAAGCTGGCATTTTAGTAACAGAATGCAAGCCAACTTAGTTAAATATATCCAACTAATGTTAGCAAATTTCTAAAAACATAGCTCAACATGCTTTTCAATCCTTATAGGCATTTGCTTAATCCAGCATATTGAAACGTTTTACTGAGGGACAGTGCCAAGCTCACCCTTAAATTCAACACTGCATTCCAGTGGCTTATCCATCTTCAAAGGCATAGAGTTATAGTGTTAACTATATTGTGTAGCATGATAAAGTCATGACCAGTGAAGAATTGGCATGATTTTTGAGATATATATATATATATATCTCAAAAATCATGCCAATTCTTCACTGGTCATGACTTTATCATGCTACACAATATAGTATATATATATATATATGTATATATACATATATATATATATATACTGTATATATATATATATATGTGTGTGTGTGTGTGTGACTATTTTATATATTGGGAGAGCACGGTGGCTTACTGGTTAGCACGTCCGCCTCGCACCTCCGGGGTTGGGGGTTCGAATCCAAAGCCTGTATGTCCAGAGCGTATATGTTCTTCTGTGCTTCAGGAGTTTCCTTCCCAGCTCAGAGACATGTGTTATAGGCTGATCTGAATTTCTAAATTGTCTGTAGTGTGTGAATGTGTTTGCAATTGTGCCCTGCTATGATTTGGCACCCTGTCCCGGGTGTCCCCTGCCTTGGGTCCTCAGTTCCCTGGGATAAGCTCCAGGCTCCCTACAGTAAGCAGTATGGAAAATTGGTGGACGGATGGACCCATATTGGACACTAAACTGAAATGATTGAATATTAAACTGAATGCTAAACTTAGTCCATTCAGTTGATATATATTGTACAGTCATTGGCTGGATAAGAGATGGAAGAAGTACTGATTTGAAAGTCTAAATAAAAATGTATGGAGTAATAAATAAAATTAATTAAGTACAAATATTGAATTTTAATAATACTTAAGAAAACTATAAATATGCCAATTCCAAATTTGACAGCTGGTTTAGTGATGAGAAATTAATCAACCACCTGCAAAAATGTTGTAGTTGTGCTATCTTTAGTTTTATATTTTGCATTTGTTGTGGCTTATATACAAAGTAACTTGTTCAGTTTACTGTAGATATTACAAACTAGGCCTGACATCCAGGATGTGTTTTGCAATCCTGTCTACCACTGTACTTCACACTGATTAAATTACTGTATGGATGGGATTACATTTATTGGCCAGCCACAGCCTGCTATAGAGCACAAACACATAATGAAGGTGTGACGTGACATAAATGAAATGTTCAAACACATGCACATGAGGGTCACAAAGACATGTTATAACACAGAGCGAGAGAGAGAGCGGGAGAGACTTATTTTTATTTCTCTGTCTGTAACAATATTCACTGAGTTACCAATGTATTACAGTTTACATATGCTATATAGGATTCTGGAATCTAATCTGTAATCTAAGTGTTATAATCTATTTTAGTCATTTGCCTTATTGTATTTGAAATGTGAAGACAGATAATCTGCATGTGGCCTATACAGTACATATGCCTAGTTAATTGTATATATATATATATACAGTATATATATAAAACTAGGCATATGTACTGTATAGGCCAAATGCAGATTATCTGTCTGTTTAATCTATTACTATAACTGGCATTTTAAATATTCCAGGATACTATTTATCGTACTGCCCAGATTTTTAAGTGTATAATGCTTCAGTGGAATTTTGACTCAGAGTCATATCAAGTCCCACATCACTGAGCTGACAGAGCTTTAGTGTGGCATGAGGCAGACGCAGACATCAGATCAACAGCCAGCTGCTCCCAATTACATTCAAGCAAGGCTTGTGCAGGATCCCTCATTAAGAATGAAAACCCAAAGCCACATGGCAGCAACCTGTGGGAATCATGGAGCAATATGAAAGCCTCTTCACCACAATTATTGTCACACTGACACATGCAAGACTTATAGATGTGTAGCGTAAAACCGCCTTTTTTCTGTGTCTCCAAACATATGTGCATGCCTATTCTGTGGTTTTTTTTTTTTTTTTTTTTTTTAAATGCCAATGAATATTGTTCAGAATTGTGAATATATCAGTTATACATTATGTACTTTACCTGTTACTTAAATCAAGAATAGATTCTGCTTTCTATTTTGTTCAGACAAAGAGCACAAAATTCATTCCACATTTACAGTTCAGTCAGCAGAAACTTTCAGACAGGAACCAATACCATGAGCGATGATGCAGTGTGTAATCATGCTGACCACAGAGGGAAAAGACACTGATTTCGTCAGGCTACATGGGAAATGATATGACTTCAGCTGTGCAATCATCATTTCCTACAAGTTCCACGAAAAATATGACGCCTTGTAAAAGTCTTCGTTCAGCAACATTCTTCATTGGATTGTCAGGTGGTAATTATGTTTAACCCAGAGCCTCGGTGAGTTTATCTTGAAATGCCTTCAATCGTAGCTCAATTCATTGGGCAGAAATGGTCTGTTACTGTACTGCAGCACTGTTCCAAATACCAAGGAGAAAATAAACAGACTAGTGAGTGAAATAATACAGTATATTGATGCAGTAATGATAGTGGCACTAAGTAGGAAAAAACTCAGTCATGGGTTTAAATGGTTGGCCATCATTGAGTTGGCCATTGTGGGTAAAATTTTAGACTAAAATCCATCCATCCACCCATCCATCTTCAACCGCTTACTCCTTTTCAGGGTCACGGGGGAACCTGGAGCCTATCCCAGGGAGCATCGGGCACGAGGCGGGGTACACCCTGGACAGGGTGCCAGTTTTAGACTAAAATGATAAAGAAAATTTTAAATCTGAGTTTACTAACAGAGAGAGTGGTAAAGATGTTGGACTTCCAAGTAGTTTTAAGTGGTGATTTTTTACAGGAATTTTAGTGTTCAAGAGATTCCGATGTGGTAGTAGTAAAAACCAAACATGACTGGAGGTTTAATTCACTGTTAGTGTACGACGTTCAGGAGATCCTTCCTGTAAAAAAAAAGAAAAAAAAAGATGTTCATTAGATTTGAACTCTTAATCATTGTTTGAGTTTCCTCCTCTCCCTCCTAGCACTCTTCTAAATGAATGAGTTAGGAATCAACTGAAGTTTGTGAAAATACCATATCAGAAACTTCATCTTCCTCCCAGTTCTCTCTCTTTTTCTTCATTGTTTGAGATTAAAAACAAAAAACAAATTAAAATAGAAATACAAAATTTTCTCCAAGCAGTGTAATGCCAGTGTATGTTTTTGTCTTTTATCTAGTTTCCTTAGATAAATATGCTTTGCACTGAGAGTAGGCTAAGCAAGTTAGATACTGATAATAGATCAACCACTCACATTGTCTATAAGGACAGCCCACCATTTTTCACCTTAATGCACTTCCTATGCTATCACTCAAGTCCTGGCTTTTACCATTCCCCTTGATGAGTCTATCTGGTTACGATTAACGTCCTCATTGGATCTCTTCACACCTTCCAAATCACACTTCCAGGATTCCAGGGGTTTTCAACCTTTTTGCAGCCAGAAACTTTAACTGTAAAATAAATTTCAAAGTTGAAATTTATTTTATGAATATACCTATTCAAATGTTAGGCTCATTAAGTGAATGTGTACTGACTCTTTATCAAAATCATATATCTTTTTATTCTGAAAATTTAAGAAACAGAACGCATTAGGTCCAAGTCAGCATTATGTTTTGGGGTTAATCCAAACCCATTCATTTCAAGTGACCAATCAAACAAGCCAATAATTAGAAGAAATTAATAATAAACATAACATCTATGATAATGTTTGGGATTTCCACCACTGTAACAAAAAATGGAACCCTGACTCTGCCTCATGGACCCCTGGTGGCTCCAAGGCTCCAATTTTGACCAAAATATAAGACCTCTGAAAAAGACCTGCACAGTGCATTATTGCAATATAGTTGTTTACTTTGGAGTTCTTTGGGGATCTGGCTAGCGTGAAGCAGAACCTGCCAAGAACGCTAGCCTCAAAGTTCCCAAAGTTGTTTCCCCACCCTCTTCTCCCTCCTACCACTCTTCTAAATGAATGAGTTAGGAAACAACTGAAGTTTATGAAAATACCATATCAGACTTCACCTTCCTCCCAGTTCTCTCTCTTTTTCTTCTTGAGTTGAATTGGCTGCACTCACCACCTCTATGTCTCCTCCCTACTATTTGACAATTCCTACCCAAGACTCTTCAGGGGGCCTGCCTGTCTAGATCACAGCAGAAGCACAGAAGCCAGTCAGAACTCCAGCCCAAGTTCTCAAGGTTCTCCCTCCCATTACAGTTCCACAATCACTCTTCAAGCCATTTAGTTGAAAATGTGGTCTGTACTAGCAAACTATGCTTTAATAAGGTGCCTCATAATGTTTCTCAGCCAAAAAGCTTAACCGCAGTCACCAGATAAGATGGCTACTCATAGAGGGGAGGAATGTGTCAGATGCCACAACCTCACATGAACACAGCTTGGCTGACAGAGTCCTAAAATATACCGCGATCTTATTTCATGCAGCACACAAACTCACAAAACATTCATGCTTGTCTTCAGGGATGTCGCTGGAATAGAATACACAATTCGACCCTATGTCCATATTCCATCCTGTCCACTCCTGTCTGCAAATGAATATGACTGGAGTTGCCATTACTTGAGGACTCCATCCAAATACTTTTCTTTATGGTGGAACAAGCTACCAATTCTAATACACTCACATGCTCCGTATGTTCCCTGCTGCTTTATTCCTTAGTATGTGACTGTTACATTTGGTTGCATGTTGTGTGATATTTGGCTTCTCTCCAGTTTCATTTTATTTTTTATCCTTGAATTGTATGTACTGTGCACTTACAGTGTAATTTAGCTCTGGCAGTGCAGTGCAGGTTCTTTTATACCTTAACTTATGACACTACTCAAAGATGTGTGTGTACAGTATTGGGATTCTCTTTATTATTTTATATTGCTGAATTGTACTTTGCACCATGTTTATCTGCACTAGATAACTGTGCCTTGTAGCTCTTGTCAGCCCATTTGCTTTTGTCTTTTGTCACCTTCAACGGGAAGGGGAAGTGTCCACCGTTCCTGAAGCTCTGGCTACAAACCCTAATTCAGATATTGCTCAAGTGCAATTTTGTTTTGACACTTCACATTCCTGTTGGCACGAGACACATGTTTGTTAATTACTGTATATGGACCTCTGCTGTGAAAGAATCAATAACACCATGATCTACATTTTATGAACAGTAATAAAAGACACAGTGTTTGTGAGTCAATCCACTACTGTGGTAAATTAGCCTTCAAAGACAACATTTACATCATCATAATTTATTCTAAATGATTTTCATGATTAGTAAAGAAATTCCACCCATCCATCTTCTATACCGCTTATTCTATCCCAGGGAGCATCGGGCACAAGGCAGGGTGCACCCTGGACAGGGTGCCAATCCATCGCAGGGCACAATCACATATACATTCACACACCCATTCATACACTACTGACAGTTTGGACATGCCAGTCAGCCTACCACACATGTCTTTAGACACGCGTGTCTTTAGACTAGTTTCGTCAGCCATTACTGGCACTTCTGTGCCAAGATCTGTGGGTGCAGGAGAGGAACCAGCAGTGATATGCCAATGAGCAGTTGAGTGTTATGAAAATAAAATAGGACACATGAATTATGATCAGGGCTGAGTTTCCCATAAGCATAACAAAGTTAAGATCATCCTACTTGGGAGGGAGAGTGTTCATTGAAATGCGACCATTAAGAATGATCTTTGTTCTGCGATGCTTTTGGGAAACTGACCCCTGTTTTTATTATCCATTGTAGCGGTAGGGCAATACAGGCCATGCATTGGATATGTACCTGGATATGTATGAGTTTGTTCACACAACAGTACAAATTATATTTATTTCTTAATGTCACATATCTAGAAATACATAATTAGATTTGAAATCACTTACCAGTACAAGTATATCATGTTTCTAGCCATTAACATTTATGTTCCATAATTAAGGTAATTTAACGGGATTACACATCCCGTTAAATTACATTAATTATGGAACATACAGTGGTGTGAAAAAGTGTTTGCCCCCTTCCTCATTTCCTGTTCCTTTGCATGTTTGTCACACTTAAGGGTTTCGGAACATCAAACCAATTTAAACAATAGTCAAGGACAACACAAGTAAACACAAAATGCAATTTGTAAATGAAGGTGTTTATTATTAAAGGTGAAAAAAAATCCAAACCATCATGGCCCTGTGTGAAAAAGTGATTGCCCCCCTTACTATAACTGTAGTTGTCCACACCTGAGTTCAATTTCTCTAGCCACACCCAGGCCTGATTATTGCCACACCTGTTCACAATCAAGGCATCACTTAAATAGGAGCTGCTTGACACAGTAAAGTCCACCAAAAGATCCTTAAAAGCTACACATCATGCTGAGACCCAAAGAAATTCAGGAACAATTGAGAAAGAAAGTAATTGAGATCTATCAGTCTGGAAAGGGTTATAAAGCCATTTCCAAAGCTTTGGGAATCCAGCAAACCACAGTGAGAGCCATTATCCACAAATGGCGAAGACATGGAACAGTGGTGAACCTTCCCAGGAGTGGCCGGCCGCCCAAAATTACCCCAAGAGCGCAGCGACGACTCATCCAAGAGGTCACAAAAGACCCCACAACAATGTCCAAAGAACTGCAGGCCTCACTTGCCTCAGTTAAGGTCAGCGTTCATG